>PVIC010057529.1:0-10639 GCA_004025085.1 Thryonomys swinderianus
AAAAAAGAGAGAGGGATATTTAATAAGCAACACATTTTAGAAAGCTAACTTAAATAGAGAATTACAGATACAGAGAAATATTTAATTAATTCATGCTTTCATTCTAAATATATTTTGCTGTTTTTACACCAACTATATGCCATCTGGAATTTATTTTCTCTTATGTTAACAGGTGAAAATCAGACTTCTGTCACTAAATTGTTAGTTGTACCAAAAACATTTATTAAATAACCCACAATTCTCCCCAAAATATGAAATATTTCTATCTCTATATTTCTTAAATATATGTGTATACATAGTTTTTAAATATTGAAATTTTTTAGTAAGAATTCAATAATTCTAAACACTAAAAAAACACATATTTCTCATTTTATAGTTTTTGCATTTTATGTCCTATGGAATAGTTTTTGTTTAAATTACAGTTTGTGAATATATGTTGGCTATAGTTCATGATTACAGCTGTGATAAGAGAAGTTGCTTATACATTATACAGTCATGCTGCTTAGCTCCCTGTCCCACGCTTAAGAATGAACCCAGGGCCATTACACCACAAAACTACATGTGCAATCTTTTTTATTTTTTTATTTTGAGACAAAGGCTAAGTTCCCCAGGCTGATCTTGAACTTCTGACCCTGCTGTCTCAGTCTCCTGAGTAGCTGGGTTTATAGGCAAGTACCACCATTCTTGGCCTATTTGGCTTGTATTTGTTGTCATTTATTTTAATTGATTCCATTAGGCTTTTCAAATAGATAATTACATTACCTACTAAATGATAATTTGGTCTGTTTCTGTCCAATAAATGAGCCTGATTTATTTTTCTTCTTTTATTACATTGGCTAAGATCCCTAATACAATGGCAACAGCAGAAGCAATGGAAAAACCCTCATCTTATGCATGAATATTATAGATATTTTCATAATGTCCCATTGTTAAATTGACTATTGGTGTCAGATACTATTAAGTAAGAATTTCTTTTAAGTTACAAAAGTTTTATAATAAATAGATGTTCTTCCATATCAAATATATTTTAGCATAGAGTAGGATCATTAGATAACTTTTCTCCCTTCTTTTAATGCAATTAATTATATTAATACATTAACAGACACTGACCTAACCTTTCTATTCTTCTGATACTGGGATTTGGACTCAGAGGCTAACGTGCTAGACAAGTGCTGTGCCATTGAAATGCATTTCTACCCCTTTTTTTTTTCATTTTGATATAAACTCTCACTAAAATGCTCTGTCTGCCCTTAAATTAGTGATCCTCTTGGCTCAGTGTCCCAAGTAGCTGGGTTTAGGGTCATGCACCACCATACTCAGATATCCTGGCATTTCTATAATAAACTCAACATGGTCAGTCACTTTGTTATTTTTTTACTCATTGCAAATTTATCAAACACTCACCTTGCTAGGGACACTGTAATAAGCCATGGCAAATGTAAAGACTGTGCTTTGTGGTTTATACTCCAGTGAGGGCAATGGTGACAGATCTAGTTTTCTCTTGTTAATCCTGTCTTTGTACATGCGCATTGTGACTGATCAATTCTCACCAATAATTCATTCCATTCCCTCTTATGCTTCTTCTTGTCTTGGAGGGGTATTTTAAAATGTCTTGTGAGTGATTTTTAAAGGGCTTCTTTGGAGTTTGCCTCTCTACTTCAAAGATTTTTGCAAACTCCAGTGTTTTTTTTAGTTCCTTTCTGTTTATGATGCTTGGAACAGTTAATATTTCTGCCACCAAATCCTAACTGGTTAGTATCAGGATCATACAAATCTTGTAAAAGTAACTTTTGTCCCATTTTGCTTATGTTTAGTTTCAAATAGCATAGGATCTACATTTGCTTTAAATTAACAGAACCTTCCCATAAAGCAGGTTCATTGCTGAGTCATTTGTAGTGTGACTACTGACTTACTCAGATATTCTATTCTTGTGAGGCAGACTATAGTGGTTTGTTTTGTTTGTTATCAGGGATCGAACTCAGGACCTTGTGTTTGTGAGTCAGGGACCAAAATCACTGAGCTAAACCCCCAGCCCTCAGATGTTCTATTCCTGCAAAGCACTTTTGGTCATCTGATTCTCAAAGATTATCTGCTCTTATCAATATCTTAAAATATATGATCAGATAGCTGCCCTGGTTTTCTGCTGCATACTTTCGTTTTTCTGTATCTGAAGTAATTTATTTTCTTGTTCCCACTGTCAATCATCCTGGGCCTCTTATCCCAGGAAATGTTTCTTGTTCTTCCCCCTCCAGATTTTTCCATTTGCCTCCGGATCCATGGAGCTCTAGAAACCTGGAATTTCCAGACCTTCTGATTTTGGCATCTGATGGGTACAGAGTTCTAACTCTCTGAGGTTACAGTGTGCATTTCTCTGATTGCTAGTTGGGCATCTCTGTAGAAACTTGTTAGCCGTGTAAGTGCCCAGCAGTCAGCCACTACTCACAGGTGCCGTTTTCTTGGTGCTTCTCCAGCTGCTATTGTTTATATTAGTAGCAGGAGTACTTTCTATGGTTCATTCTTTTTTTTTTTTTTTTTTTGAGACAGGGTCTCGCTTTGTAGTTCAGGCTGGCCCTGAGCTCACTATGTAGCCCAGGCAAGCCTCGAACTCAGAAATCCTCCTGTCTCTGCCTCCCAAGTGCTGGGATTACAGGCGTAAGCCACCACGCCCAGTTTATGGTTCATTCTTAATCCATTGCCAATGTTAGATGCTACAAACACCATCTTTTAAACCATCATATGTCCATAACCCTAACAGCACTGTCCTTTGTTGATTAAAAATACTTCATTTATACATAAGGCAACTCCATCCATTTTTGTGGTTTGCATTTTGTTGAAAAAGTCCTATTTGTACTCAAGACCACAAAGAAATTTCCCCTGCACTTTTATTATAGTTTTATCTTTCATATTCATATGCTCCACATCATGTACATGAGATTGCCTTGTGATGTGGTCTGAACTGGTGGATCCGATGCTGGGATTTTTCCCCGCTTAGTGGAATGACCGGATAGTGAGATGTAATGACTGTTCCTCCTGGGAAACAATATTCTCTGGGGACCTGACAGACTCCTCTCAACTTAGAAGTTTTCACTCAGAAGGCATTCTAGGGAGGAGCCCAGGCTATTAAGTGCACCATACATCATATTTATTCCACAAACTTGTTCCAGGAGAACAGTCTCTGCGGTGGCTAACTCACCCTTCTTTCTACGCAGCAAGGGCAGAAAGAAACTTCGACGTGAAGACTGTGTAATTATTTCTTTCGGAAAAGCTGCCATAGCAACAGCCTCTGCAGCTTCCCTACTTCATTCAGATCCGCCTCTCGGGTGACTGAGACCCACCTGTCTGGCAAGTGTTTGGAAATGGTAGGAGGACACTGTCGCCCTTTACAAGAACACCACGGTGTTCATTACCGCCCTGTGCACTTCTGATCCTGGGAAATGTTCTGAGGCCTTTTGCAGAATCTTAACCTATAAGCTCCCAGTGTTTTCCCTGCTCTCACCGAGAGCACGATGGCTTAAAACTGCTGTTTCCCCTGTAGTTCCACCCCGGCTCATCAGACTGGTCTCTTTGCTTTAGATTCCCAGTCCTGTCTGTGCCTGAGCACCTTACACATCCAGTGTTTGCTTTGCTAGACAGGGAGTGGGCTGAGCATTGGGTTGAGTATTATCATCTCCACGATGGTTTCTTCATCTGTTTGATGGTCTAAGGGTTTATTTTAGCAAACGTTACTGTGTCTTCCAGCCATGCAGGTTGAGATGAAATCATCCATGGGTCTTTATTCAGGTCACAATATCAGCTAAGTATAGTATAACTGTATATCCCAACCTCACAATATCAGTTAAGAATAGTATAACTGTACAGTGCCGGGTGTGGTGGCTCACGCCTGTAATCCCAGCACTCGGGAGGCAGAGACAGGAGGATTGCTGAGTTCGAGGCTTGCCTGGACTACATAGTGAGCTCAGAGCCAGCCTGAACTACAAAGCAAGACCCTGTCTCAAAAAAAGAAAAGAATAGTATAACTGTATATCTCATCTATGTACATTTAGGCTCCAGTGCTCCACAAAGATGAAGAAGGCAGGCATAGCCGGAAGCAGCTTCCTCTTTTTGTCTGAGAATTTATTTTCATGTTTCTTGTGACAACCTAATGTGGACCAAAGGATGTTTTACTTCAGGCTCCTCTTGTCTTCTGAGGACCAACCATGGCAGTGCTCAGCCCCTGTTGCCTGTACCCCAAAGAGCTGCACCTTCTTTCTCCCGAGAAGTCCTCTTACCTGACACATGGCTCAGAAGTGCCAGCAGACCTGAGGTTTCCCTGCTCATCTTCTGGTGCACCCTGCCTTAGAAACGCTCACCAGGGACTTCTGCTGGTCCCAAGGTAGCTTCTCATCTGAGGAAAACCCATGAAATGAATGCCCAGGAAACACCTGTCCAGACAGCCCCTTCCCTTGGTCGGGTCACACCTGCATCACAGCTTAGAGAAATTCCTTGAGGTTTATTGTGTGAGAATGGTACTTTTCTCTGGCTTCCAGTAATAACGGTTTTTTATTATAATATTCTTTTGGCAATTTCAGTAGGAATTTGGAGCATGGGCTCAGACGATTGGAATCTTTTACTCAATTGTGTGTTCCCAGCACCTAGTAAAAATGTAGTAGGGATAAAGAATCTGTATGGGATGGAGAGGTGATAAATCAGTAGGATGATCACATAGTTTACAGTTAACATGAAGACCCTTTGCAGAATGAGAGGGATACAGCCCAGATGGGCCGCCAGATCAATGAAGTGAAATAGGACTGTGCAAGAAAACTGGGGTAAGTGATTGCCCTGCGCGTAAGGGAGATGGGAACAAAATGGTAAAGGATGTCAGAGGAAAGAAAGGCTGTGATCCCAGTGCTCAGGAGGCAGAGGCAGGAGCTCCATGAATTCGAGGCTAGTCTGAGCTACATAATGACTTCAGAGCCAGCCTGAAACTACAAAGTGAGACCTTCTCTCAAAACACTAGAAGAAAGAAAAAGAAAGACGGTCACAGGCAACAGCACATCTGCGCTGGCTGGAAGCCAACTCTGCGGCAGAGGCTGCATGTGGGAAGCTTGTTGTGGGGTGCTCTTGTTAGCAGGGCCCACAAGAGGGAAAGAAGTAAATTGGGGCAGAAGGAGATGTTCATTACGACTGGCCACAGGAAGCTCTGAAACTCGGGAAACCCTTGAGCAATACCCCAAACCAAGGCAAGCAGCCTGGGCTCGCACTGTACCCTCTATCACGGCCCTTGGTGGGGGGTGTACCAAATCTATGAACTCACACTCAGGAGAGAGAACCCTGACTCGGTCTCCCCCTCAGACCTCAGCTCCTGGTCAGGCAGACATGGGGTTTGTGGTAGTGACTGTGGGCTCCATGCTTCTTGGATAAAAACTGGGCCCCTTGCCTGATGTGATGGTTAGTAGGTCTCTGTGTTGGTAGATCAGTAGTCAGTGACGAATCATGCTGGTGGTACGCAGAGACTTTTCTACCAGGGTCGGTCCACTTGCGGCTGCCACGGGGCTGGAGGCTCAGCACTGGGGATCTGGTGGCAACAGAAGCCAGGTGGACATCCACAAGTGGGCACTCTCTTGGGGTCTGCGGACCTCTGCCCTCCGGGGTCCCCCGGGCACCTGTGCGTCAGCCCCAGGATGCTGGCAGTCACGGACACCTGCATGGTCGTCCACTGCCTGCCTTCTTCATCCTGGCAGAAGCCCTCTGGCATGTGACAGAGATCGTCACTCCATGCCCAGCCTGACGGCCCAGCCGTGTGCCTCTTCCCCTGGCTGTGTTGTCAGGCTTTTTCTTTTGCAGTCTTGGGGAACTGAACCCAGGGATCACTGAGCTATACTCGCAGGCCTTGGGTCTCTCTCACTCAGTTGCTTGGGCTGGAGCTTGCAACCCTCCTACCTCAGTGTCGCCCAGGCTGGGATTACAGGTATGCCCTATGCCCAGCTCACCTGGCCTCTTTCTTCCCAGTCCTTCTCCCTCCAGGTTTCTGGCAAACAGCCATCTCCTCATTCCTGGTTTAAGGGCCTCCTTTGGTCTCCACGCACTTTGTCCAAGAATTTTCCCAGTGAGCAGACTCTCCGGCCATAGTCAGTACTCAAGTGGGTGGTACTGTGGTTGGCACCACGCTCCATGTAGACCCACCTGTGAACCACACCCAGCCTTTGTCCTCCTCCACTCCTTGCTCATAAGAACTATCCAGCCCCATGCAGCCGCAGTGGGAGCTCAAGGAAGCCCGAGGGAGAAACAGTGGGGGCTCCGTGGAGGTTCAAGAGTTTGGGCCACAGACATGTGTGGCTTTCTGATGCCTTTTGACCCTGCTGCCACCCAACCCCAGACATACCACTTCGGTCTCGCAACCTGTGGCTGCTGGAACTCCCAGGCTTATGACATGGGGTGGGGGATCTGGCAGAACTCAGCTCCTGAGAAGCCGTCTGTCCCCTGGAGGATCTCTTTAGGGTTCAGAAAATTCTGAGCATTGCTTTTCGAGTTCGGCACTCTGGCCCTGCTCCAGATCCCTAAGAGTCTGTCTCGTGATCCTCTAACTGGAGCTTCCGTAAACTCCACATGGCATCTTTCGATCCCTTGAATTCCATGGGATCTGTTGAGCCTTGAGGCCACTAAGCTCAGGCCACAGCCTCATTGTGGGCCGCCTCAGTGCCCTCCTGGTCTGGGCACCACCAGCGCTGGCAGCCAGTGGAAGAGCCGAACTCCCATCAGGGAAAGTGCTTCCTTCTTAGTGGTGGAAGGTGCTGGATGCAAAGTGTGTCCTGAACTGGGGAGGGGATTTCCCATTCCTCCCCGGATCTCTGGCCCTTATGAAGTTACTGCCGTGGTGGCCCCTGAACCCCCACAGGACTTTTTCCTACCTCTGCACACGTGACTGTTACCTTCCACTGACTTGCCCCCTCCTGCTCGTGTGCTCTCATGCACAAGAGGCCACTGAGAGAATGAACCAACGTGACATTTGGAGGGATGCCCAAACCGCCCGGGTCAAGAAATTAATGTAGCTACTCTAGATCCACACACTGCCTGCCACCCACAGATGAGGGCTGCTTCCAGTCCTCCTTTCTCAAGGGCGATGGAAAAGAAAGCTTCTGCCGGGTCAGTGGCAGCTTCCCATGACTGACACCATCTTTGTTGCTGTCCAAAGACACCGCGTGGGCGCGCACAGCAGCTGGACCTGGGCACCAACTCTTTCAGTTTGATTGTCCATGTCGTTCTGAAAGGCTTGGCTGGTTTTCACGGGAGATTCAGATATAATTCGATAAGGATGTGGTAGGGACCAGTGGTTGTTTGTCTTTAAGGCCTTCGAGGATGGAATTCATTCTCCTTCTTCCCCGGGGGTGATATTGCTCTTGCTTTGCTGTCTTGGCCAAGGCAAAGGAGGGGTTTCAGAGGTTGCCCTTTAGCGTTCTCCTCCTCTATCCCTCTAGCCCACAAGCCAAGGGTCTCCTTGCCCACCACGTGCCCCTGTGCTGACAGCGCAGCACTCGCAGATGGACCACGCATGTGGATGGATGTCTGGGCCATGGACAGAACTCTGGACATCACCAGGCCCCATCTGCTCACCCTCTCCCCCCCGGACAGGTGACATTGTGGGTGCTCAGGAACCTGTGTCCAACCATGGTCCAGGCTGAGCAGGTTGAACTGCCCCTGTTCCCCAGAGAACAGTTTCCAAAGTGCATGGCCATAAGTGGGGCCTCTCAGAGAGGGGCTTTGGCAATGATTACAGCTGCTAAGCCCGCTCTGCTGAGACTCCTTCCTCACCTTCACTCAAAAGGTCCAGCGGTCATGGTGTTGCTCTAGAAGGTTTTGTCCTGCCTCAGATCACCTCTTTCTAGACTGAACGATACCCTTGCAGGCTGTTGGTGTATTCCTGCCTAAAGGAAAGTGCACAAGTCAGGAATTTCAGGGCAAAGCAAGAAAAAAGATATGGCCATTAGGTGGCAGTAGCACGCATGGAGCTTGATTCGGACAGCGCTTTGACAGCGTTGACCAGGTAGGACAGACCTTCCGCAAACTGACGGCCCCTCGGGCATGCAGGGAGGAGGACTGCGGGGTGCGTGGGGAGAGGAGAGAAGACCTTTGTCCAGTGCTGCCCCGCAAAGCAAGGCCAGGAGCCTCTGGGTGGGAGAGTCTGAAGGGTCGCGGTGACTCAGGGTCCTTTCTATGCGGTCTTCCTAGCACATGCTGGATGCACATGTCTGTAGGCTGTGCAGTGCAAACAGAGTGTAAAGAGCTAACTATCCACTTGTTTCAGATACGTTCATAACTACTAGATAATTTAAGCTTTCTAGTTTGCCGAGAGCGGGTTTTTGAGCTCTGGGTCCCACTGTTGTGAAGATATAAAGAGCAGATGGCCGATATACATATGCTATACGATTTTTTGAGGATGAATTAAAAACAATCTTTTAAAAATTCGTCACACTAAAAACGCATTGCCAGTGACCCCTCCCGAACAGCCCTGCCTGCTTTGCAGCCCCTCGTCCCACCGCCGGGCGCTTCGGGCAGCAGCTCTGGAGCCCCCTCCCGGGGGCGACTTGCGCTGCGCTGTCCCAGCTGCCTGCGGGTCCTGACCGGACTCAGAACCGTTCGGGGTCATTTTGACTCTGGGGGAGAGCCGGGAAGCCAGGTGCCAGATCCAGGGAATGTGATGGACTAGGACACACGGTAATGTTTCTACTTGACAGAAATGGCTGTAAACATAGCGAATCAATTTGGGACATGAAAGCAGCCATGAAAAGACATGAAAGAACCGCTTCGCACAGCGGCAGGAATGACGGGTGACTGTGTTGGAAGCGTGGCGGAGTTCCCCGAGGGGGACTCGGGCAATGCGTCTCTCCCTGCGATCATTTTTAATTTTTATTTAGACACGACCGTGGCTTCTTCTCACAGCTCGTACAGGGTCACCTCTGCATGCGGATGTAGCACTGAGGTGCTCGCTCACTCCAGCCTCGCCCCGAAGGCGCGCGGTGCCCCCTAGTTTGCTGCCGCCTCGTGGCCCGGGTGCCCCGGCCAAGGGTCTCCTTCGCGAGGGCCCCGTTGCGCCTGCGCAGTGGAAGCTGTCACCCGCTGGCCTGCACATCCTCGGGGAGGTCCCGCCGCCCGCAGAGCTGGTCCTCTTCTCGCTCCGCGGAGTCCGTGCTCCCGCCAGGGATCGGGCCCCATCTCAGTCAGGAGCCCGAGGACCAGGGGGATGCTGAGCTTCCTGAGGACAGACCTGCGTGTTGTCTGAGGACTTAGAGCCCATGAATGGGGTTCAGGCAGAAGGAAGGTACCAGCCTAGAAGGGAGAGAGGCCACCGCTTCAGGGAACTTCTAGAATTCGGGGTGTTCAAGAGCAGAGGTCACGGCCCCACCCCCGGATCTCGTTCCTCCCTCGTCGGCCCAGGGCATGGCGCTCACACCTGCAGTCCCGGCACAGGAGAGCTGCTGAGTCTGGAGCCGGGCTCCGCTCCTCCTGAGTCTGAGGCCAACCTGAACGACATAGTGAGAAAAAGAACAAATCGATACCACGGCCCTCCTGGGGTTTGAGCCCCAGCACAGCAAAACCAGCTGACAAACAAGAACACCCAAAATACGAGGTCATTAGGGGCGACCATGTCCAAGGTGACTGACACCCGGATGGAGAGGGAAGAAATCGGACACCTTGCTGTGCACAGACATTTGCACAGAATGCTACGTGAGGGAGGGGAGGCCGCAGCGACACTTTTACGAGCCCAGGAACACCAGCGATCACCCCCAGACCTGGGGAAGAGACGTGGAAGGGATCCTCTTCAACAGGCTCACAGAGCAGCCAGCCCTCTGTCTCAGCCTGCAGCTCCAGCCCCCAAAGTCAGTTCCGTGGGGTCCCCAGCAAGTGGCCAAGCCACTCGCTGCCGCTTCTATTTCTCCAGTTCAGCAGGCAGTGACAGGGCACCCGCCCGGCCAGGCTGTGAGCCACTAAGAGGAAGGGGGCGGGGCACCCCCGGGGTCAAGAGTGCGGCTGCAGGAAGAGGGAACAGGAGCGGTCTGCGCTGACCCCTGGTCCCACACTCGACCTCAGTTCACGGACCAACGCTCCAGGAGACGCGTCACTCCCTTCACCCTACAGCCAGGACCTGAGCCCAGGCCTCACGCTCCCCGGAGCTGGTCTTGACCCCAGTATTTTCACAATGCAAATGAAAAATGAAGACATGAAAGAGTTAAAGGGGTTTTGTAAGGCTTAAAGCTAGTAGAATTAGATTTTGAAAGTTGGATTTGTGCTGGGCATGGTGGCTTACGCCTGTCATCCCAGCACTTGGGAGGCAGAGACAGGAGGATTGCTGAGTTCAAGGCTTGCCTGGGCTACATAGTGAGCTCAGAGCCAGCCTGAACTACAAAGCGAGACCCTGTCTCAAAAAAAAAAAAAAAGTTGGACTTGTAAAAAAATCAGTAACTTGGGCCGGAGGGTTAGCTCAGTGGTTCCGGTGCCTGCCTTGCAAGCGCAAGGACCTGAGTTCAATCCCCGGTAACCACATATAATGCTGGGCGTGGTGGCTCACACCTGTAATCCCAGCACTCGGGAGGCAGAGACGGGAGGATTGCTGAGTTCGCGGCGGCTTGCCTGGGCACCATAGTGAGCTCAGGGCCAGCCTGAA
>PVIC010057530.1:0-10651 GCA_004025085.1 Thryonomys swinderianus
TATTTTTCTTTTTTCTTTAAGTCAATTTTTTAATTGAATTCTTTATTAGTACATTTGATATACACATCATGATCAAATTTAATGGGTAGGACAACAACCTGCATCATTGTTCACAAATAATTATGACACAATAGATATTTCAGTGTATTTTATAAAGTGTGATCATAGAAGATGAGGGTATCTTCTGGTGGTGAAATTTTAACAGGTTTATTTTTCTTCTCTCTATATTAATTAGGTTTTAAAATCAATGAAGATGATTATTTTTAAGCAGTGATAAATATAAATTAATGGTAAGACTAGGACTCTTTTATTTTTGTTTGTTAATTTGAGACAGGGTCTCGCTTTGTAGTTCAGGCTGGCCCTGAGCTCACTATGTAGCCCAGGCAAGCCTCGAACTCAGCAATCCTCCTGTCTTTGCCTCCCTAGTGCTGGGATTACAGGTGTGAGTCACCACGCCCAGCATTGTGGCATGTGGTATTGATTGCTGGTGGGTGTGAGTCACCACGCCCAGCATTGTATGTGGTTACCGGGATTGAACTCAGGACCTTGGGTTTGTGAGGCAGGCACCAGAACCACTGAGCTTAATCTCCAGCCCCCTTCATTAGGACTCTTAATATGTATTTTTTATTACGTGTCGTGTACTAACTAGTGTGTAAAGTAACTTGTAACTCGTCCATACATAGAATAATGATGTTCACTTAGCTAATGGATTTTAAGAGTGTTAACACACTTGTAGCTATAAAATGCAAATACATAGATAACATATGAAGAATGGGAATGTGTATTTGCATTTACTTTTGTTTAGAAAATATCATATAAAATTTTACTTTTTTATACTGAAAGCTGCCCAGATAAGGTAATTATTCTTAAATATTCCTACCTAATTTATGGGATTTTAGGAGAAATGATAATGCTATACTTTTCTTATGTAACCATAAATGTTGGAGTCCAAGTGAAAACATTTATGGTCATGAAATAATTCAGATTTGGGCCGGAGACCCTGTCTCAAAAAAAAATTTTCAGTAGGGAGTCAGAAAAACAAGTAATGTGAAAACTTTGTATGATTCCTCATGCAACCAGCAGGGCTCAGAAAGTAGACTGCGCCCCAAGCTTCTGTTCAGAAGTGGATAAGACATCGTATTTTCATTTTAGGGATACTTTCGTTTGGAAATAATCAATTGAAAGTTGGCTGGGTAGTTAAAAAAACATAAAGTTCTCCAAATCTGAGTCCAAATGATTATCACATGGGAAGCTTTTTTTAGAAACACAGAATTGCAACTTATTATTTGATGACCCAATGAAATCTTCCTGAATCAGAATTTGGGGAATGGTGCTCAGAGCTAATTATTTTAAATAAAATATTATACTACTCCCTATCAGTGAAGTTTGAAAATCATTGCTTAGTCTATTTTAGATAATTAAATGAAAAATCAGTAGAAGAATAGCAAAATGGAAGGAGAAACGGAAAGAGGGTAAAAGGAGGGAGATAGGAAAAAACATTGCAAAAAAATTAAGGAAGAGAGAAATAAATTTTAGACTGAGGGAAAATATGAAGCAGTCAGCAACCAGCTGCCAACTGTGATTTGTACTGGTCTAGAAGAAAGAAACCAGGAGAACAATGATTCCTAATCCACAGGGGCTGCAATGACTTTTGCATTTGTCCTTTGTATACTGAAAGTAAATTAATTGTAATAAGATATTGTCACTGAATAAATGTCTCCTGCTTAGAAAATCAGTGCTTCCGCTTTGTCACTTTATGTTCCTGCAGGAAAGCTGAATATTAACAAGGGACAATGTTCTAATCTACTGACATTATCCTTTAATTGTATCTCCATTGCACCTAAGATTTCAAAGCTTTTAATGGAAAAAAAAAACTTAAAGTGCATGCTTTTAACCAGAACGTATAAAATACAAAAGTGGAAATGTTTCAAGTGCATATGATTCAAAACAACATCCTGTGTCACTGGACTCCCAGGGTGGCAGGAAAAGTTGTCATTTTGAGTTCTATTAAATACATCTAGGTAATAGTTCAGTATAAGATGCTGGAAAGTAGAAAAGCCAAGGAAATTTTTTTTAGTATAAAATATATAAGACATGGTAGCACGCTCAGATTAAATGTCAAAATGGAAAAAATATAAGCTAAGCTAAATTTACTTTTCTAGATGACTCAATAACTCATATACAAGAAATAAAATGGACCTATTTTGACTTTCAAATGTTCCTTTCTCCTGAAAGTTTTATTTCCTCTTACACCTGAACTCACCTCAAAGCCTCTGGCTATTATTGTGAACAGTTTTGTGTTTACTTCCCTCTCAAAAGCAAGACCTGTCTATTTCGGGTCTCACGGTCTCTAGACTACAACAGCACTGTAGTTCTTCTTAACTGTATAATCAGCAAAATAATAGCTACTGACATAAAACCTGTAAAGCATTTGAAAAAGTCTAGGTCCTTGTACACAATGTACAAATATTGCCTATGTGATGACTATAGAGGTTAAGCTTCCCAAGCTTCATAAAGAAAATTTTCCTCTCTGTATTTCTCTAACTTTTTAATAACATTGATTGCCTTGTGGCAAGTCATTTTAAATGAGTTAACCTATGCAGTAATCATCAACCAGGCATATTGCACACATAATTCCAGATCTCTTGTTCCTAGGCTGTGTGCGCATTTACACCAGAAAATATTGAGTGGAAACAGTGACAAGATTTTCAGTACGAAAGAAAACTGGTGACAGTTGAAAGCCACGAGAAGATGGAAGGGCCTGGAAAGAGGCACGATGAAAATTTGTCTCTACGGCGAGAGTGGCTACCCTGTGTTTAACTTGAGATTTGCTAACTCCCAGAGAGGGAAAGGGAGCATTTCTAATTCACCCCAGTGAAATCAACCGGATCAAAACTGCCAAGAGAGTGACAGCTATTCCAACTAAAATGCTCTCCTTCCTCTGGCCCTGCAGGGCTTCTGCGGATCTTCTCTGTCCTTAACCTGTGTTTTTGCCTCTGATTATCTCCGTTTGATGTGATCTCTCTTATTCACACGTCATAGACTGTTTTCTTGAGCTGTTGGTATGATATTGAGATGTTTCCCTTCTCTTTCTAAACTGAACTATTTTAAGCAAATAGAGCATGGAATTTATGGGACTAGAGAATAGAAATAGACAATGCCATGTTTTTGTTAAACTGTGGTCAGAATGCCTACGATATTGGCTCAGATATAATGAATATCTTTTCCGAATAACATCCAGTTGTTTGTCAAATAATGTTTGCATCCTTTTGTCTTGTCTTTTAAAAAATTAACTCCTTTAGCTGTGCCATTCCTCCCTGCTCTGTCTTATAATATTTGTCTTATCTTTTATCATTTTAAGTTTTAGTTGTCTTCTCAAAAGAGCATTCTCTGATGGAATTAACTAGAAAAAAATTAATACATAAAGAAACAGACAGTAAAAGAGCCATCAGACTAACTAACTGAAATGAAAGTTTCCTACATTTTCTTGAAAGGAACACTTTTTGCCCCTCAAAAAACATAGTACTATAAGATTTTTATACCACTGTCAATAGTTTTAAAGTTACCCATGTTAGTTGTAAGACCAGAGAGCTCCTTCCAAATATAGAGATAAATAAAATGAACAAAATTGTTCTGAAATGGTCCAGTCAAATATGGCATGATACTCTATGAAGAAGAATTAGCCTTTGCCATTATGACAATGGCAGGATCTATTTCCGTGTGTTATGTGGGGTCCCTTCCTTGAGTTTGCCTTCTTTGGCCTATCACCTGATAATCAGTCAGTCCAGAACTCCTGTTCTGGATCTGTCTGCATATTGTCTTCCTCCCTGTCCATCCAATTGGTCAAAATCCTTTTCATTTCCTTAATGTCACTCAGGACTTACAACTTTCTTCCATTAGTAAAACTAAGAAGAAACTACTAACATAACAAGAAAATAAAAAGACAAAGGAGTAGATGATGCCCAATAGAAATTATAATGATCAAGGACTTGGAGCTAAAATTTATTTTTACTATGCAAAAAATTATAATTCTGCATACCCTGGTGTATTGGTTGGATTTATACAATCATCTGATTTTTGTCTATATATGCAAATTTAATCTTGATATTTATGATATGCTACTTGTGGAATTTTATAAACTATGGGTTATGATTAACATTGAATATGAGCCTATCTACAAAACTTGCCAAGTGACCTGAGTTGTATATTATCTAATGTTTATTATACAAAGAACCACGTGATTACTTTCAAGCACTGAGTACTTATTCATTGAAATACATGAATGCCTAAGTGGTAGATACTCCATAGATAGTGACCAATTAGCTAATAGGAGAGGCAAAAATCTCTCCCCTTAAACAACTTTACCTTCTCATGGAAATAGAATCAACAAATTGGTATATAAATGAATAAGTAAAAGAAATTAGAAACATCTCACTTCATAACCTATCACACTTCTCTGTTATGACACTAAGAACTACATGAGTTATTATTACAATATAGTATTTTATATTCAAATTTGGGGCTTTGATATTTTATAATAGTAAATTAATTAAACATCTTTTTTATGGTACTGGGGATCGAACTCCAGGCCTTGTGCATCTAAGGTTGGCTTGGTACCACTTGAGCTAAAACCCCAGCCCTTAATTAAACATCTTTAAGAAGAATAATGTGAAAAGAGAAAATTTAAAACTCTTGAACCTTTTGTGCTTTTACTTGGGGAGTCTTTAAAAACTATATCTTTGAGCCCTTGTTTTCTCATCTCAACATGGAATCAACTAATACATGCTCATTTTATCTCATTGTTTGCAGAAACCAGTGACTCTTTGTATACAGAGATTAATGCACCCAAGTGTGTTCCTTTAAAACTACTTTCCAGAGTGAGAGTATCTGGAAGCAAGGCCTATAGGAATTGCAGACCACAAGGGAGGAAATGCATGCGTGGAATTAGTGCCTTCATTGAAGTGAGAGCAGAGAAAGCCCTTGCTCCTTCCACCATGTGCAGCCAGAGCAAGAAGAAAAAAGACACCCCCTGAATCCAAACATCCCTCATCTAGTAGCGCCTTGACTTCTGGGCCTCCAGCTTCTCAAAATGTAAGGCCTTAATTACCATTGTTCATGGGCCATGTGGTTTAGGGTATTTGTTATAATCGCCCAGACAGATTGAGACAGTAATCTAGAAATGTAAAACATTAAAGAACCAGTACTCAGTTAAAGAAATAAGGCAAATTAGCTTCCTTTTCTCCTGTAAAGCTAGAACAAAAAGTTTTCCTGGACAAATAAGAGCAGATATACTTTGGATATCATAAATTTCACTGTCTTTTTAGATTCTAGAGTTAGAAAAAAATCTTATAGATTATTTAATCCCAATATCCTCTAATGTTCACAGTTTTACTCATAGCTTTCACACACAAAATCTATGTATTAGCCATGGCTTCAATGTGGCCAGTGAACTTAACTGAACTAATGTACTCTAACTTTTCAAAGCTGTACTGGAAGTGTGTGACCAGTCTGGAGCTGGATGTCTCCTGACAGCTTCTGCCAAAGGGCCTAAAAGACATTGAGTCTGTGTGTCTAATTTATGCAGATGAGGAGAACACTGATTACTGATTCTAACTGCAAGCATAGTATGGATATTTATTGTGATTATATCTTGGCTAATTTTATTGTCTCACCATTAAGAAAGAGACAACATAACATTTACAAATTTTTGTGAAGTAGAATTTGGACTAACAGCAATCTTTATCATTTATAGGTAGCTGGATAAAAACTTGTTCTTCCTTTCTACGGTGACTTTTCAGATATTTTATTTGGATTAGAATGGAGTCCAGAACCCATATACTCACAGAGGGAATTTCTTTTTTCTATATCTAAATCATAAGATTTTGATCCTGTCAATATGAACATAAATGTAGCAACTCTAACTACATCTATTTTTACACAGTTGGCTTCTTCTCATTTTGATTATTTTTGTTGTGCACCTACCTTGGTATTATAACAAGTCATGATATTTTGAATAACTGGATATTATTAAAGCATATTAAAATTAGCAATTTCACATGTTACGCCTAACATGTGAAAACCCTCGTTTTAAAACTCTCCTGTGTTTCCCTGACTTCTGTGTCATTTCCTTCCAAAAATGGAGCTTACAAAGTCCATTAAGAAACATAAATCTTAATTCTCAAAAGAGATTATTACCCAATGAATGTATCACAGTACTTAATGTATCTCTTTTTAATTCATAACTTCAAGCAAACTATTGACTGTTAAAATACAAACTTTCTATGAGTTTAAGTAGATGATAGCTGCAGTTCAACAGAGTGATCATCAAAACTTCCAGCCCAAAGTGAAAAGGAATGGAGTCAGAAGAACTAAAATGTATGGTTATGCAGAAAAACTTCACTGCTCTCTGCTCACCTCTCTAATTAAACCAGTTCTAATTCTTATATGCTTAGCCTCTAAAATCCACTGAGTCTGTTAAATAATGAAATAAAGGCCAACTACACACCTTAGTTTTTTGATTCTCCTTAAATCAAGCTTTTGCCTTTACAAGAGTCATATGAGGATAAATATTTTTTAATACAAGTGAGTTCAATTAATTTACTCCACAGATACGTAGTACATGTTTCCTAAGGTGTGTTGGTTTCTGCTCTTGAGAACAGTAAATATGTGTGTGTGTGTGTGTGTGTGAGAGAGAGAGAGAGAGAGAGAGAGAGAGAGAGAGAGAGAGAGGGAAAAAGAGAAAGGGAGGGAGGGAGGGAGGGAGGGAGAGGGAGAGGAAGAGGGAAAGAGAACAAAACATCTATAGTTTAGGAATAAAAATACTGTGCCAACTCAGTTCTATACAAGGAAATTTTATATTATGCTGATATTTTTAATTTTTAAATTTTCTTATATCTCTGTATTAAGGACAGAGATCACACCTAAATTTTGAAAATCAGCATAAATTATTGAACATAATAGAGATCTTAGGGTTAAATACATGGGAAATCAATTCTACTTTTGAGATTTATTAGTTGTTTGGAGAAAACCTTTGAACTTGGAGTTCTTTCTAAATCCTTACTGTGAGACAAAATAATAATAATAACCTCACAAGATTAATAAGAGAATTAAATTTTATAAGTGAGTTTAATCTGTGGGCAAAAGGTAATCACTCAATCAGCTCTTGTTTAATTTAAAAAAGAATAATGATGTTGTCTCACTGGCCAATAAAAATCAATATTTTTTTCTAGGGAACTGTAGTAATATTAAGGTGACATAATATTTAGAATTTAACTACCATTAATTAATATAGTGGCTATTCAAAAAGAGTGGGAAAATGACACAAGAAATATTTTAACCTGGAAGGTATACACTGAGCACTAATCATCCATATAGAACAACAGAAAAGATTTTCACAGGTACATATCCAAATGCTAATGCATTTCTCACACATAGCTAAGTCAGCCAGTAATTTAGTTGAATTCTCCAATAAGAGAATTCCAAAGCTGAAGAGAAAGAGAAGGTTTTGCAGAAAAATAAAACAAAATTTACTTAAAACCTTTCAAAAGACAAATCTGAAAACCCTTATCAAGAAAAACTACTTCATTGCTTGAAGGATTTGTTATAAGCACAGTCAAGGAGAAATAAAAGGAACTATTAATATACATGGGTTTGAAAGAAAAGCAAGAGATAAAGAACATTTCAATTTTTAATATTTAACTCAAAGCTATATCATAGTCATAATCCTAATATGACAGAAAAATAATCTTCAGCTAACAGATAATTCTGCACTTATTGTTTTGTATTTATATGTAGCTCAGGTCAGACATGAATGAGGCCCAGGGTGCCAGCGTTTAGTTTGGAAGGCACCCCAGTTCTTTCAGCACAGATACCAGAAGACAACGAATGAAATGTCTTGCTGGAACATGCCAACAGTTCAGATCAATTCTGATCCTTCAAGGCCCTGATTCTTAGCATAGCTTACAGAAAATGGAAAATTTAAACACATTGGAACACATTTAAATGGAAAATTTAAACACATTGAAGCCATTCTTCATTAAGCAAAATTTATTTTATCTAAACTACTCATATTGAGTATCTCTCAATATCATGAATGCTTCGCTTGCTGACCTCCTCCATTAGTAGATTCTAAGACATTTCTAGACTCTTCTAAATTTTCCAGGGCTCGTCTCAAGCTTGGGTGCACAAATGGTGGGCTCAGCACCATTGGCTGGTAACAGAACCTCTACGGATCTTCTGTTCCTTGTTGCCTCCTGACCAACCTAAGTCCTCTGTGAACCATGCTGGATGCTTGGCACTTTCTTGGAGTATATTAGCAGTGAAAATTTTTGTATCTTTTTTGGTCTAACCAGGGATTTAAAATGAGTAAGGAGAATACCAGATCCGGAAGCACCAGAACTACCTTTGAGTCCTGTCCTTGCCTCTTGTTTCTGGTGTTGGACATGCAGCCTCTCTGAACCTATTTGTATCTGTGAAAAGTGAAAGATTGTGCCCATCCTGTGGGACTCTGATGGAGGCTCAGTAGGATACTGCCTATGAGAGCATGATGTAGACTATAAGATGTGACTTGGGTCAGTGGTCAAAGTTATTTATCATCAACATAGATTTTCTAGCAGCCCAGGTAACCTAATCATTGATGTTCTCGTAAAACATGTTCCTCTTGTTTACAATTCATCCATCTCTGTACATATGTGGATTTACTTTCTTTTCAAAGAATAATGTATTTTCTAACCTTCACAACATTTAGAACACTGACATTTCATTTCCTTTTTCTCTAAATTCCTGGTTTCTAAGTAGAAGTAGGGCCAAAGAGTTCTTAAAAGAGCTCCTTCTAGATCAAGGCTGCCGAAGCTTTACAGTACATCTTGAATTGCACCTCTTTTTTTTTTAACTAAATGGTTAGTTAAAAAAATGTGGTTGCAAGGGTGAGTTATTCTCTCCAGTCACTCTTGCCCTCCTGTACACATACCTGAGAGTGACCAGGCTCTGCGTCCTATATGGATTTCTCCAAAATCCAAAGAAAAGCAAAAGATGCCAGATAAAGTCTAGGTGTTATTCTGTAGCTATGGGGACTTAAATATGCAAATGACTTCCAGAATAAAACAATAAAATTATTTATATCTCTTTCTGCCTTTACTTTTTCGTTTACTCTTAAGTTTGGAAGTGGATGGAACCAGCATGCATGATTTTTTTCTTATTTTGGTAGTGAATCCAGGCAGTTCAGGTCATTTCCTGCTTGGGACCACCCCTGACACTTGGAATGATGGGAACCTTCCAAGGTATCTGGTGTGTGTGTGTGTGTGTGTGTGTGTGTGTGTGTGTGTGTGTGGTACCAGGGATTGAACTCAGGACCTTGGGCTTGTAAGTCATGCATGGGGACACTGAGTTAAATCCCCAGCATGTCTATTTACTCATTGATGTCCATATCACTTGGTCTTTGCATGTGCTCCTTTTTTATTGAGTGATCTTCTGAACTAGATAAGCTGTATAAATGTCAATCAAGTATGAATCAAGCAATACTCCTAAAGTTTTCTGTACTTTATGGATCACTTACAGCTACACGTAGTCCTTTTCTTTACTGGTACTATGACATTTACTATCTCTTTGATTAGTCTTTCACAAGTGAATTGTAATTTTTTATTGGGTTGTCATACCACGTTTTGTTGACATAGTGAATGACTATATTTCTGTATCCCTAGTCCTTACTTCAGTGCATGGAAAAGAGGACATGTTTAATAGTTAAATAAATGTACTAAATTAAGATAGGTTTGAAATTTTATAAAATTGATCAATTGGTTCCTTTTATGCACCCATTTTGTTCTTGATAATAAAAATTAGAACTGGGGCTTTAAATCAGTTTAGTTTTAAGGCTACTAATACAAATAATATCTCTCATAATAGATTCCTCCTACTTCATTTAAATTTAATTTGAAAATATATTGTAAAATATATACAAATATATTTGCACCAAAGTCAAGCATTTGAACACTAAAAATTAGCTGTATTCATGGATAAAGCAAAAGAAGAAAGATAAATATTTTGAATTAAAAAATCTCATTAAACTATTATAATAAATACTGTTTTTAGGTATATGTGTCTGAATTACAAAAAGTACAGTATTACGTAAGACATTTATCAAATAACATTCAAAATGTTACTTTTAAATATTTATGTTTATTCATATATCTTTGTATCATGTAATGATTACGTTCAGTGTGGAGGGTTGGTACATGTGCAGAATATATCTTAATTCATTTAGAACCACCACTCCTCCCTTCTTTCTCCTGTCTCTGCTCTTAAATCCCTAGATAGTTGTTGTCCTTGTGAAGTGGTCAATTTGGAAAGAAAATGTATTCCTGCAAATGATTGTTGTAGCTATCCCTTTTAGTATCTGTTTGTTTCTTCTTTTATCATTTTTTCTATGAAATGGTTATATAACTTGGTGTGTATGCATACTGTGTTTTTGTTTCAGAAAGCATCCATTCATGCACAAACAATTTTGGTTATTTTTGAAAGCTGTGGTAACATGGGGAGGTTTTAGGAATGTGAGTGCGGGGTTGGGGGATAAAATGGGTTGAATTTGATTCCGTTCTTTGGGAGCTGGATGGCCCTGGGCAAGTCAGCAGAACTGCCTGAGCTTCCTTTTATTATC
>PVIC010057531.1:0-10640 GCA_004025085.1 Thryonomys swinderianus
GCAGGCTGCCCTGGGTCCTTCCTGGGCCTGAGGCAATAGAGGATTCATCTCAGATCCTGGAAGCCACCCCTGCCTGCCTGGTCCCAGAGCTGCCGCTCCCTGGGGCCCAGCCCTGCCTGGGATCTCAGAGGGGTAAGTACAAGGGTCCTTCCATGCATTTCTTAAGACAGTGAGAAGTGTGCTAAAAGTCACCCAATAAAACACAACAGAAGACAGCTGTGGAACTTAAATGTATTTAGGGAAGAAGAAAGAGAGAGGAAGGATTTTCTAAGTACAACTTTTGAAATTTTTAGAGAAAATATATAGCTTTCATTTCTTTTAATTTTTTGATTATCAAAGGCATGCAAAAATAAATCATAGTTATAAAAATTCAGTTGTGCAGATGGAGCTAATTATTTGCATCTACTGCCCACACAGAGATCATGCTCCACCTCCTCCCCCTCCTTCTCACAATCCCAGTTTCTCCACTGAGAATAGAATTCCAGAGGAAAAATGAAATAGTTATTTGTACATTACATATGCATTAAAGCAATTGGAGCATGGTTTGAACTTAATACAAGCTGAATATTTCTTTAGAAAACTTCATGTTACTCCACTTACCCCAGGCTTGATGCTAGCATAGAATTTTTATAAACTGCTAAAGCTTTTAAAAGAATAATAATGTTATAAAAAAGGCTATGACATGGTGAGATTATAGAAGTGATTACAGTTTAAATGGGGAAAGCAATGCAATCCTTGGATCAAAAGGACACCTCTAACAGTATCCTAGCAGCAAGAACTAGAGCAAATTTTGTTCTGGCCTCCCTCAAGGTGCAGATTAGGTCTTTCCAAGATGAGGTTTTCTTTGCACTAGCTCTGCATGTTCATGGTTCCAGGTAGTTCATGTGGTGCCTTTAACAATCAAATCGAATATTCTTTTACATTCCGATTGCTCCAGCTTCTCTCCAACAGTTTATGCTAATTCACTTTATTGTCCTCAGTAGATTATGCTAATTCATCCAACCAGTATTCCTGAACACTTTTACCTTCCCTGGGGGTCCAAGATGAAGAATCCAGGTCCCTATACACTAATAGTCCCCAAGCACACAAGTGATTGAATGATATTCAGCCTCATACTAAGAGCAAAAATAAATATTCTCATTTTATGTTTTGTGAATTTTTTCCTTTTTCCCCATTCTTTTTTATCCCTTGTATTATATGTGACCTCTTCCAGACTGCTCTGTCAGTTCTCCCCTCTCATGCTTCCTTTTCATGCTGTAGTCAACAAAGTTGGCAAAATTTGAGAAGCCAATTACTGAATCAGTCATAAGGTGCTAGGTCCGCAGTATGCCTGCTTGCTGCAGTCACTGGGGACGGGAGGATCCAGGCTGGCCAAGGCTGTATTGTGGCACTGTGATCCATGCCACAAGAAAAAGGAGGTAGAGTGAACTCTGGTAGTGAAACGCTTTCATCAACACAAGAAACTCACCTCTACTCGCACCTCACTGTCTAAAATCTGCTGCATGGCCAGATTGTACTTCCAGGGCATGCTGTAGCAGTATAATCCATTCTTGTAGTTCAAAGAATATTTATGAACATAGAATCAAATGTCACAGTTATGTAGCTTTTATTAGTCCACTAGTATTTCTAGTAGACTCATAAAAACTCTCAAAGGTAGGAGACAATGTCATTTTATTTTGTAAAACCAGAGTGTGCAGCAAAGGCCATAGAATAAGGCATTTAATACATTTGTATTCAATTTTTTTGAGATTGTGTGAAATTTTGATGCTGGTCTTAACTTGGGCACTGGGGACCTTCAGAGCCTTTGATCTGGTCTGTGCTCCCTGCTAGCAGGGCCAGTGAACAGGTTGGAGCAGGAACACTGAATTCCCCAGGCTTTTTCCAGTTCTCAGAGTGTTCTGATCATCAGCCACCTAATACCACTTCCATGTGCAGTCGTGTCTGCTCACAATGGAGGACAACTCACATGACTGGATGTCAGAGGCAGCCCACAGGTGAGTCAGAGACTCTTCTGAAAGTCTTCACAATGTCTTTCCCTGGAGCTAGAGATGGAGCAGGGTTCATGCTCTCATGCTTGCTGGGACACTCTTGAGCCTCAGGTTGCCTACACCTGGTGCTCAGGTCCAAGAAGCTTCTATGTCTCAGGCTTTTTAGTCCCATCTTGTTCTTTAGACATTTCCACAACCACCCAACTCCAGAACAATCATTTCACTTCTCACCTGTGATGTCTCAGAATGGTGGGTGCTTCAGACCTAAGAACAAATAGATCCCTTTCAAATAGATCACTTAAGATTTCATTCAATACTTATTTTAAGTAGAGGCTGCTGAGGGAAGTACAATGAAGCGGGAATTAGTGCTAGTAGCACTCAAATGCTTCTGTGTGGCCCTAAAAATCAGCTATGATCCTTCTGCCAGTATAATGCCATGTAGCAAGCCACCCTAAAATTATTGGCTTAAAGAGCAGCCACTGATTTCTTCCCCTGTGTCTGTGGCTTAGCTGGGAAGCTCTTCCAATCTGGCTGTTGGAGCCAGTTCAAACTGGGTTCACCACACACCTACACATTCAAGGATCACTAGGGTTTTACTGCAAGTAACTGGGCACTGGTGGAGAGAGAGAGGACTCAGGGCGGGGAGTGGGATGGCTGGACATCTCTTTCCTGTGGGTTTGAGACTCTGACGCTCTAAATTAATAAAGCTCTTGAGCAATGAGTTCTTGGTCATTATCGTTATCATGGTGTTGGCCAAACATCTGCAGATAGATGGTAAAGTACAGCTTTTCTCTTGCTAGAACTTGAATTAGAAGGGAAGGATGGGGGTGGCATGGGACTTTTCCATGTTATAGCTTTAGCCCCTAAGGAGATGTCTTCAGTTCAGGACAGTCAGTAATATCTTGTCAGAATTCAAGAGCCACTAAAATAATGTCATGCAAATAGTTTTTTATCAAAGGTCACAGAAACAGATTTATACACTACTCTTCTGACCCTATAGGAGATAAATGATGAATACTATTAAAATATCACAGTCCCAGAGAAAGCCCAGAACCTCTTCAATGCAACGTTTATATTATGCTATAAAACTTTTTAATTTGGCAAGAAATGTGCATCTTTAATCAGGTTTTGGAGCCTGTAGAAAATGTCTTGTTGTAAAAGAGTTCCTTACCTTATCTGAGTGGGACCTGCCTGAGGGGGAGATGAGTGCACAATCACATCTCTTGCACAGCTCCAGGGTCAACCCAACTGTTGCTTAACGAGGATGCATAGCCACAGATGGCAGTTTGGTCACTGTGACTGTGCCAAACAATGGTTTTCAAAAGTGAAGCCAGGAAGGCAATTCTCACTCACATGAGCTTGAAAAATCAGAATATTCCTTGGAAGAGGCTGTTCTCAGGGACTGGAGCTTGGATGGTGGTGTACCCTGTTTATTGCTGAACATTACTGAAATCTGTGCCTGGAATATATTATGAGTCCTTGATGTCAACCATCAGTTATTATAGCCCCAAAGGCCCTTACTCAGTCTTTGTCACATTCTGCATCAATAGTCTATGGAGGCAAACTGAGTCTCTTCTTCTCTTAACCTCCCTAATTAACAGCTCTGGATGAAAGAACTTCCCTACCACTCTCAGACCAAGGGATTCTAAGGAGATATTCACACTGCTCTTCTGAGATGCTTTGAGTGCATATATAATTTGCCAGTGTATAGGAAGTGAATGCTCAGAATATGATATTCAGAACTCATCTATTTCTGTTTGTATTTGTTATGTTCTTCATAAATCTCAATTTAGCAGATAGCTTCTGACTCATGAAGCTCTTTATGAGGGAGTCAGTGTGGCTCTACAACAAAAGTCACATTATCATTTGAGTAAAAATATTTGCAAAATAGAACAAACTGAAAAATTGAAGGGAAAATACTGACTAGAATTTGTGACTCAGTAAATCCTTGTGAAAAGCATTGTTCAGTCCTTAGTTCAGAAACTCTCTCTCCTCCTCCTTTCTTGGCTTTTCGCACTAATGAAACATTTGGAATGGAGGGGAGTGGGGGGAGCAAAAGGAAAAGAGATAGAAAAAATGAATGGAAGGGAAAAAAAGAAATAGACCTTTTGTAAAAGGGAAGGGACCCAAAAGTTTGAAGAAACAAAGAGGGATGGGAGAGGTAGGGGACAAAAAAGAATCAAGAGGCAATGTGCACATGTACTTACTCCCCATGATGCAAATGTGGACAAAAGACAAATAAATGGTAAAAATCAGGATATCATGGTTCTGTACTAACTGAGGATATACACTAAAGCAAAGCAACACAACAAACAAAAAATCAAAGAGAGTGTGTCCTCTGATTTGTCCTTCTGTTTTTTTGTACAAGGTAAGTTTTTGGAGGCTGCTATAATTTGTGTATGTGTTGCGTTGCTCTCTCTCTGAAGGACTAGATAATTGCTTCATGCCTATAACAGCTGCTTCTCACCTGTGCTGTAGGCCTTGATCTCGAGTGAAGCTCTTACATTTGTATGTCAAGACATCACTTAAGTTTCTTCCTGTTTCTTCTCCTCTGAACGTTTTCATTAAGTCTTCTTGCTATCAAATGCCCTTCCATTGCTTCTTATGTGGTATTTCCATTATCTTGGTTCTAGTTTTAGTCCAGAATGCTGACATTCAGATCCCCGGTCAGCTCCATGTTCACTGACCTGAGGGGCCTCTTGGTCACCTTTGTGTTTGCCTGAATCTTCAGAAATCCTGGCTTCTCCAGAAGGAGAATTTAGGCAGAAAGTGACATAAATGTCCCTAGGGCTTCAGTCTCACAGAGCTAGTTATTTTCCTCCCAATAGAAGCACATTGATGCTTCCACCAAGGAGAAGATCTAGATGATTCTCAACCCTTGTTAGCTCTAGAGCTGAGGCTTTTATAAGTTTACTACACTCTGTGTAAAGTAATATTTTTTATTTACCCTAAGCTATCATCCCTTGAGTCTCAGGTCTGGAATTCTGGGGCTCTAGACCCTGATGACTCCATCATCACTTTAGATCTGTAAGTGTACATGAGGATGCTTCCTCCTTTTGCTTGATTTTTTGAATTTCCAGATTTTAGAATCTTAACTGTAATAATTATTTGACAGTGTTTGTCTTCATGGCATAGCCATGGGTATAGATGCCCAGCCAACAATTTCTGCAAGGTGTTCAGACAAGAACTATGATAATGTTGGTCATAAATGGTTTCACTTATGCTGAGATTAAGACTTTCTATATCTATTTCCTTCAAGGTATTTTCCATGAATTTTGTCAAAGGCTTTTTCTGTAGCTATTGAGATGATCAGATAACTTTTGTCCTTGCTTCTGCTTATGTAATGAATTATTTATGTTGAACCATTCCTGAATCTCTGGGATGAAGCCTACTTGGTCATGATGTATGATCTTTTTGATGATTTGTTGCATTCTGTTTGCCAGTATCTTTAAAACAAAATTTTGTTGTGATATAGGTACATTTTATATACACATCATGATAAGAGTTAACACTGAGAATTTGTACCAGTATAAGACTTAATTCTCATTTTTTCCCATTCCCCTACCCACCCTACAACCCCCATATGTATGAGTTTATTTCCCCTTTTTTTAACCTTCACAGTTTTTTCTTTCCCTTTATTACTTACCCCTACCCCCATTTCCTTAGGATATTTTCTATTTTACAATGTCTATTATATATCACAGGACTTATTTACATTTTCAATTTCTCATACCAGAGAAAATATATGGTATTTACACATCTGTGACTTATTTATTTCACTTATGAATACATCCTTAAGTATGTTCATTTGAGTATAAATGGCTCAAATGTATCATTCTTTATGGTAGAGTAATACTCCATTTTTTTTTTTTTTTAAACCCTACATCTTCTTTATCCAGTCTCCAGTTGATGGGCATTTGGGTTGTCGCCAAGATTTAGCTATCACAAACTAAGCTGCTATAAACATGGGTGCACATATGTTATTATGATATGAATCTTAATTTTTTCATGTTTATCCCTAGCAGGGGAACAGCAAGGTCAAATGGGACTTCTAACTCCAGTTTTTTTGGGATTCTCCACACTGATCTCCGTGATGGTCACACAAGTCTACAATCCGACCAACAGTGGAGAAGTGTTCCTTTCTCATTGCAGCCTCACCAGCATTTGTTGCTGGCTAATTTTCAGATAGCAGCCATTCTTTATGGTTGATTTTTTTGAAGTTCTTTTATATATTCTAGATAGTAGCCCTCTATCTGAGGAACAGTTGCTAAATTTTTTTTCCCCATATTGTTGGATATCTTTCCACTCTGCTGGTGGTTTCTTTTGCTGTGCAGAGCTTTTTAATAGGATGAGATCCCATTTGTTGATTCTTTCTGCTAGTTCATGTGCTATAGAGATTTGTTCATAAAGTCTTTCCCTAAGCCAGTGTCTCTAAGAGTTCTACTTAACCTGTTTTCCAGTAGGTTTAGTGTTCTGTTTCAATACTTAGGTCTCTAATCCACTTTGATTTTAATTTAGTATATGATGAGAGAGAGAGGTCTAGCTATAGCCTATGGTGGGTTAAAGCCCAGTTTTTCCAGCACCATTTGTTAAAGAGGCTATATTGCCTCCACTGAGGATAGTTAGGTCCTTTGTCAAAGATGACGTGACTTAGTGTATCTGGAGTTGTTTCTCAAACTTCTAATCTACTTCACTGATCTTTGGGTCTGATCATGGTCTTTGCCAGTACCATGCAGTTTTTACCACAATGGCTTTGTAGTATAGTTTTATGTTGCAGATTGTGATACCCCCTACATGTCCTTATTACCTAGAATTGCTTTTGTATTCTAGGTCTTTTGTGGTTCCAGATGAATTTTTGAATTTTTTTTCTAGATCTGTGTAATATGCTATTCGGGTTTCAATCAGGATTGCACTGAATCTATGTAGGAGTTGAAGGAGTATAGTGACTTTGATGATATTGGTTCTTCCTACCCAGGAACAAAAGATATTCCATTTTCTGACATCTTCTATGTCCTTTTTCAGAGTGCTGTAGTTTTCAGAGTAGAGATATTTTACTTCTTTTGTTAGATAGATTCCTATATATTCCATTTTTTGGGAAGCTATTGTGAAAGGACATGACTCCCCAATTTCTCTCTCCATGAGTCTGTTGTTTGTGTATACAAAGGCTATTTGTGTATATTCATGTACATTGAGCATCGACATTGTATCCAGCTATGCTGCTAAATTTGGTGATTAAGTCAACCAGTCATTTGGTTGAGTTTTTAAGATCGTCTATATAGAGTATCTTTACATCAGTAAATAGTTACAGTTTAACTTCTTCTTTTCCTATCTTTATTCCTTTTATTTCTTTGTCTTGTTTAATTGTTTTGGCTAATTATACAGAAGAAACCAATCCAGTTAAGATATTTTCCCCTTTTGGTAGGCAATAGTTCACACTTCTTGATATTGTATTTAAAGATTTAAGTATTTGCTTTAAAAACCTGCCAGTAAGTCTCTTCACACAGACCAACAGGGGAATCATATCCCATGAATCATCCGTTCAGAACAGGGAAGTAGGGAGTTCCTTTTTGAACTCAAAGGAAAGATCATAGGTGAAAATATAAAGTTGGAGTCATCAGCCCTGGATAATATCAAAGCCTTAGGAATGTGCAAGGCCCTTTGAGGAGAAAATGTTGAGGGACCAAGAGAACGTTGGTATAACTCAGCTCTACAAAGAGTTTCAATTTTGTCCAGCTAATGTTCTGCTCACTACCTGATCAGAATTATTTGTTCAAATCTTCAGATTGCAGCCTTCAATGGTACACTTCCTAATCCTTTATGAAATCTTGATTTTAAGTGTAATTAGTGGTTCTTCTTAATAACAGTTTTAGAATGTGTCCAGGAAGTCTTTCCTCTTTCAGAGTCAGGGAGTCTGTGTCTGCCTCACTCACCTCCCTCCATTTTCTCCCACCAAGACGTCTTTCCTCACATGGTCCACAAGTCCTGAAGAGAGATGTACCAAAGTTGACAGCATTCAAGGGTTAGGAGCTAGGCCCCAGTGGCTAAGAATTCTCAGGACCACAGTCAGCAGCACACCTGTCCTGAGTTCTACCACACCCCTGCCAAGTGTAGTCACACATTAAAGATGGCCCTGACTTAAGGGTGGTTGAAATCACAAGTGTCTGACTTACGCTGGTGTGAAATGATACATATTCAATAGGAGCCACTCTTTGTATTTTAAATTTTGCTCCCCTGAGACAGCAGTACATGCTGTCACAGATCCCAGGCAGCCACACAATTACCAGATAAATGGCCCACAAGCTGCAGTGTTCAGTGGCCTGCACTGCCCCTGCAGCACCCCCAGCACACAGTGCACAATGCTTCAAACACTCCTCAGGCCCCGCGTGCTTTCCACCATGTGCCCATGTAA
Organism: Thryonomys swinderianus; assembly: GCA_004025085.1. Classification (NCBI taxonomy): domain Eukaryota; kingdom Metazoa; phylum Chordata; class Mammalia; order Rodentia; family Thryonomyidae; genus Thryonomys; species Thryonomys swinderianus. The sequence continues at coordinate 8,398 of PVIC010057531.1, forward strand.
CAATTGTGTTTTACACTTTCAGTGAAGTTTGCAATAAAGTTTCTGAGATACTCAACGCATAGTAAAAGCTTTTTGGTTCATGATTTTGCACAGAGGTGGGCTAGTGTCTGTAACCTGAGAACATTTAAGGTAGGGTAGGCTAAATTATGATGTTGGATAGGTGAGGCATGTTCATTATATTATTTTTCCTTAAGATATTTTCAATTAACAATGTGTTATTGGGACACAGCCACATTCTAAGAAGAGAAGCAACTGTACTTTAAATTTCCTCTTCAGCTCCTGGCTTCATTCATGGTTTCTGACTTAGAGGGTGAAGAAATAGTACCTGTGTAGATATCTGTGTTACCTTATAGAAATTAGATGTACATGTACATGAAGCTTTTTTTTTTTTTTTAGTTGGACTCTGAACTGGCCTTGAACTCACAGTGATCTTCCTGCCTCAGCCTTCCATAGGCTGGGGTTGCAGGCACATACCATCATTCCTAGCTTGGAAACCATCATTTTTGTCTTTCCCTGATATCAATGATCCTCTACCTCTTTTTATAGAAAATTTTATCTTTATTGGTACATATGTAATCACACTCAATATTGGGAATTTTTACCAGTATATGACACAATTTAATTCTCATTTATTCCCATTCCCTACCCACCCCATCACCCTCCACCCCTTAAATACATAAACTTTGTTTCCTCTTTTTTATTACTACCATTTTTTCTTTACTCCTCATTACTCACTCTGTCTAAATTTCTTCTTCTACCTTCCTATTCAGTCTCTCCTATACTCTTTCCTTTAGTTTCAGTCAACACCACTAAAGTGGTTTTCTGTCCACTAAAGTCATTCCTTCTAAGGGTGTCTGTGTTTTTCACCATGTTGCTGATGCAAAGGTCTGCTCTTGGACCTCATCTGGCCGGGTCTGGGAGGTGCCCTTGGCTAGATGGTCATTCTCTGTTCAGTAACACTTAATCTCATCACTTCCACATATAAACAATGGGCTTGCCTGATTTTCTTCCACAATCTCTTTCCATTCTTTCTCATTCTCTTTGCTGGTTATTTCTCTACCAAATTTCTAAATCCTGACATATCTTGGAGTTCAGCCTGGAGATATTTCCTTTTTTATCCATACTTTTGAAGGTTTAATATGAGTCAATAGATACATCATATTAGATCTTTTCCCTGAGCTTTTGCTCACATACGAGTTGTTTACCATTTTTTCCCTTTTAAAAGTCCAAAGCACTTCTCAAACTTCATGTGTTCAGAATGAAGGAGTTTCTCCCCCTCTCAAGCCGTGTCTTCCTCCAGGATTAAATTTCTCAATAATGACACACCAACCTGAAACACATAGACATGATACTTGATTCCCCTCTTTCCTTTAGCCCTTCCCATACTCCTATCATCAACTCTTGTGGATTTTATATATTAATAGACTTAAGTTAGCCTCCTGCACACCTCCATTAAGCACCATTGAAGTCTGAGTCAGCCTTGCATTTTACCTGAATCTCTCTGGTCACCCCATCACTGGTGTCTGTGTGTTCTCCTCTGGGGGCCCACACTCTAGGGACAAAGAGTGGATGTTTCAAGTAATCTAACTCAGATGCCACTTCTCTGCTTTCTCAAGTTCATACTTCTCTGCATAAAATCTAGGTGCTCACTTCAGAAGCACCTAGAGGAAAATCTGGACTCAGCCTGAACCTATGAGGTTATGCTGGATTTGGCTCCTGGCCTTATTGAGTATCATTCCACAACAGTGTGCCCTCCCCCTCTTTTACTGCTCCCAGCCACACTGGTTTCCTGTTCTCACATACACTGAATTCCCTTCTGTCTTTTAGATTTTCCTTCCCCATTTTTGAGTCATTTTTCCTACATTTCCACAGCCATTAGGCCTCAGCTCATGTGTTTTCTTGCTGGAGGCTCCGGAAGGTCTTTTCCAGCCACACATGGTGGTGGTGTCTCTAGAGAGAGTTTGTCACCTCACTTCATTCCTCTACCCAAATGCCTACTGTACCTCATAAAGTCTTACTGATCAAGCTATTTACTTGACTACTGCTTTTCCCTCTCTTGTGCTGGACAGCAAATTTATGAGAACTACTTTGCCTGTCATGTACATAGTACTCTGCAAATATGTATTGAATGAATAAATGAATGTCTTTAACAATGATACTGTCTAGAGTTTCTTCAATTTGCTTTTATTTTCCACAAAGCATTTTCTTCCATATTTGTTATTAATTTTCCCAAAAGAAAAAGC
>PVIC010057532.1:0-10634 GCA_004025085.1 Thryonomys swinderianus
GCAGCCAGTGGAACTGTGCTCTGTTCCTCAACCAGTTAATGGCCGTGGCACCATTCTTGGCTTTGTTTCACAGGATCCCCAGCATTTGAAGCAGTGGCTGACTTAGCACAGGGTGGGACGATGCTCTCAAGACAACGAAAGTTTGCTCACTTCCCAGTGTCCCTCAGATCAGGCTCATCCAGGCGGTTCAGTTGCTGTCTTCTTAGAGCGTTGCCTTGATTTGGCAAGGGTCTTGGGAACTCAAAAGGGGCATTTTAAGGAGACAGGGCTAAATACCCTAGTTTTTCTCAAGGATGTGCGAATGCAAACTAGCACAGTACACATGCGTGAAGAAAATCATTTGCGACTGTAAGTGCGAGAGCTCATTATAGCACAAAGCAGAAGGGAAGTTAGGGACCGGAAGATGTCAGATATAAGATGGCGGCTGGCTTTGACTTCCTCCTAAAGCAGAGCCTGAACTAAGGATGTGAATTTATATATTTTATTTGGGAGGTAACTCTGGGCAGCTGGAGTGACAGTGATAGTAGGGGATCAGTAACTGGGCAGAAGAAAAATAATATGAGAACAAATTTAGAAGGTCATTCCCTTGTGTAGTGGAGGCTGTTTCCTCAGACTCCCCGAGAAGGACAGAACTTATCTTTCAGAATTACTTTCCCAAAGGGAGGAGACTGGAGCATTTATCTATATTTAAAAAATATATTGCTCCATGACAGATCTGTTTTTAAAATAAATGGCATATTCAAGATAATTTCAGAAGCAATGGACTATACAATTCTTGTCTAGATTTGAGAAACTGATAGAAATAAATATAAACTAGTATGCAAATCCGAACCACTATGTATTATACCACCTGAGATCTAAGAATATCCAGAATACTTTGGGACCTATGATAATAGGCAAGTATGATAAGAGCCTATTAAGTCATTTATTCTAATAGTGATCATAATAATTATTATATGATTTGTCACTTTTATGATGCTTTATTGATTAAATTTAAAACCTTTGGGATTTTCACACCACTGAACAGTCAAACTGCCTCATCTTAATTTAGTACTTCATGAGATAATGCTTGACAACGTTATCACTACAGAAGGGTCATGATGGTACAGGGGGAGCAGAACTATTTTTAAAACCACTTTTTCTAAAACAATCAGAAATGCTCCTCCTATTGGCAAACAAAATGGGTAGATTCAACAGGAAGATGGAAAGTAAATCAATTTTGAGGAAAAAAAATCAAAATCTACCTCAGTTCAGAAAGACACAAAGGCAACCTTATTTTGTAATAATTACGACTTCTCTAATTAACAGGCAGCAACGACAATACTGCCTATAAAACTGTAAAGCACATATAATATGCCAGGCAACACACACACACACATACACTCACACACACACACAATGCTTATTTGCATAATTTTGCATAATTTCACTTTTCCCAGGAGTTAGATACAGTGATGATGTTCTGCTGCATGACTCATTACTCAGTGGAACCCAGTCTAGGCACTATTGGCAAGGTACTTCCTAGTGTTAAGTCAGTGCTCTGATGGAGAAGTTCTACTTGTCAACAGCAGGTACAGCCCATGCCAGCCCTGGCCTGCTCTGTGGACATCCTACTTGCCTGGCCTCCCACAATTATATAGACCCATTCCTAGCTATGAGTCTACTACATATGGCTAAATTCCAACTGTTTGGGATTTTATTACCAGACTTGTAATAAAACAAAAAGATCGTAGAATGTTAAATTCCTTACTGAAGGTACAGTTCATTTCTGAGTGCCAGAATTGGAAAGTTACACAGATTTAAAAAAATGCGATGCTTACACTTACACCCCTAAAAAGTGTCATTCTTTCAGAGCGATCAGTATTTGTGCTTTTGCATAATCAGTGGATATTTTACTAAACTTCCAACTATCCCTTAGCAATAAAGCAACAGACCTTGATACTAGACCAAGCATTATGCATATTCATTACAGTATATTCGAAACACAAAGTTTGTTGAGTGTAGTTCTCATTAGTGAGCATAGTTAAGGAATGCCCAACTTTTGGGGGTTAGATTCTTTCTTAAGAAATGACAAGTATATATACATATATATATATACATATATATGTATATATATACTTTTTATATACATATATATACTTATATATACATATATATATGCACATACATACATATACATGGAATGAGAGAATCTTATTCTACTATTACTGTTAAAAGTCTGGCAAAGCCTATAATAGGAAAGACATATTTAGCTTTTCCATTCCTTTTCCAAGTTCTCTGTTTAGAATCCATTTTCAGTTTGAATATAATGTAATTTTCCTTCCATAAATGTTTTTCTTACTTATCTTCATAACAACTCTAAGAGATAATCAAAGTGAATACAAAACTCTACTTGGTCACAATCATACAGAGCTGAAGTGTCCAATTCAGAACCTAAAGGAAGTTGTCCACGCCTGAGCCCACATTCATGTGCCTGTCTGATCCATCCTCAAGCACAACACTATACCTAGAGGGTTTCTTCCTTCCACATTTGTAGGTAGCCCAATCTATGAGCATAGGAACCAGAAAATACTGAGGAAAACTGCTTTACTCATAGATGATGCATGGGAAATAATAGAACAAGGACAGCTATTTTCTTTTGCCATACTTTAAATTATTACAAACTTCATTTCTTATAACAAATTTATGATCTCAATTTCCATTATTTACAAGTCCAGAATGATGTTGACTAAAGCCTCTTATGGCTTAAATTAAGATGTCAACCGGGTTGCAGTTCTTGGGGGCTGGGCGTCTTTTCCTCAGTCATCGGTTGTAAGCTGGTTACATTTGCTTCTAACACTGTCATTGTACACCGCTCTATCACCAGCCAACGACAGCAGGTCTGATATCTTTATAGTTTGGATACCATTAACTTCCCAATCACCTTACCCTCATGTTTATAAAGATTCTTTTATTGGGAATAGTGTTAGACCTGAATTCTCATTCTTCCCTTTCCCCACTAGCTCTGTAACCTTGGGGGTCACATAAACTTTCAAGGTTTCTTTTCTTTAGGTACGGAAAGAGGACACTAAAATCTACTTTTCTCTCAACAGATTTCCAGACACAAAGACATCACTTTAGGTTCTCTTTCAGTTCTAATTTTAAATCTCCTACACAGTTATTCAGTAATAAAGATGTACTTTTTGCCAAATACACTGTGAGATTCCCTGATTATGCTTAATAAAAGTTCATTAAATTAAAAAAGGTAAAAAGATGAATATGAACAAGCTATCCATATTTCACAAGGAAAAAAATTAAGCAAAAAGAAGAGAGCTTCTTAGATTCATGACCTCTCTGCCAGACTTATAAATTTTATTAACTGTTGATTCATATGAAAGCCAATATCTGATAGCTATGAGTCATGAGCAGCAATTAATTAGATTTGTGCCACTCAAAAAGGAGTAAGACTTAATGCATAGCAATGAGAAGTCAACTCCATAGATGTGCCCTGTTCAGGCTTTGTCATCAGTGTGTTGAATATACCTGTGGTCACAGCGCCCCTTTTGAGGACTGAGCTGTATTTGGAAACATAGATGTAAGCACCCTTCTGGGCCCAGTTATCACTTACCTTCCCGTGTGACTGTTTAAGATTCTGTTTCTATTAGACTGTTTCTATTAGACTAACCATTCCACAAGGAAAGGCAGAGGAGATAAAGCAGGGACTTCAGTGAAGGAATGACCACACAGGGCTCCTTTCTGTTCATTTTCTCCACTTTTTACTCTCTAGCTGCCCTCTCTTCTTCCCTGTCTTCCTCGCTTCCCATAGATCTCCCACTGTTAATGCTTAATACCTCTGCAATCTGTGAATAATGAATTTCTCATTTCATACATTTTTATTTTACCTCCTGAGACAAACCTAATACCCTACTTAGTAGGGCTGTCGGAGTGACTACTGGGCCTAAGGGAGAACTTAATGTAAATTAGAAACAAATACCACCAAATAGAAACCACTACTTAAGGTACAACTATTAATCAACCACAGTCAAATGATTTTGTTAGTTCAATAGTTCCTTCATTCCATAACCAACCTTACATGATTACCCACTTTCAGTTTTTGTGCCTTTGTCAAGTAAGACAATTTCACAGAGGTGTGCTTATATGATGCCTCACGCTTTGTACCTGGAAGTATGGTTAAAAAAAAGTTCTCACTTACTGGCTGATACATGTTTGGGTAGTTTCCAGTTTGGTGCTGTTAAGGATAATGCTAGTGGGCTGGGGATTTGGTTAAGCAATACCACGCCAATCGTGGATGCACGAGGGCCCAAGTTCAATCCCTGGTACTGCAAAAAAAAAAAAAAAAAAAAAAGGAATAATGCTGGTATGAACATTTGTTCACACGTCTTTTTCTTGAATGAACACCTAGAAGTAGGAAAAGCCATGTGATAGATGTGTGTGGCTCTCTCTCCCCTGTCTGCCGTCAATCCTTTCAGTTCAGTGGTGCCACTGGGGCCCCAGCACTGTGTGTGTTTCTTTATGGATCATATTTTGGTCTAGGTTTTCTCTGAGAAATTTAGTAAGATTGGCTATTATATTTATATGTATAGCCCTTTTCAAATTGCTTCTATATGGTCTGGGGTATGGTACTACATTCTTTATTTCTTAGTATTTTATATATATATATATATATATATATATAAATATATATATATGTATACACACACACATATTTGTTATTATTAGTCACCCCATGACCATTCATTGAAAAACACCATCCTCCCCCCACAGCATATATTGATTCTTTGAAATAAATTATATAATCAAATTTAAGGGTATATCTGTAGACTTTCATTTTTTCTTAGTCTATGTGGCTACTTGTATAAAACAATCATATTATTTTTATTTTTATAGCTTGTTACTTAATTTAGAAACCTGATAAAATATGTCTTACAGCTTTATTCTTTTAAAAAATATTGTGGCTTTTTTTTTTTTTTTTTTTTGAGACAGGGTCTCGCTTTGTAGTTCAGGCTGGCCCTGAGCTCACTATGGTACCCAGGAAAGCCGCCGCGAACTCAGCAATCCTCCTGTCTCTGCCTCCCGAGTGCTGGGATTACAGGCCTGAGCCACCACGTCCGGCATTGTGGTATGCGGTGTTGATTGTTGGAGGGCATGTCTCCATGCCCAGCATTATATGTGGTTACCGGGGGTTGAACTCAGGACCTTGAGCTTGTGAGGCAGGCGCCGGAACCACTGAGCTAACCCCCCGGATCTATTTTGGCTTTTTAAAAACCATCATGTTTTCATAATAATTTTGGAAATTGGTTTATCTATTTCTATGAAAAAAATCCCCACACATATTCTTAGAGATTTGGGGAATTTATAGATCAATTTGTTGTCAACATGAAATTTACTGAATCTTCTATTTGAAAACATGGAATTCTTAGATAAATTCTAAATTTATTTAGATTATATAAATATTTCCCGGCAATCTTCTCTAGTTTCTATTGTAAGAGGCATGCATTTCTTTGGTTACATTTATTGCTGAGAATTGTTTGTTCTTTTTGTGAGTGAAGATTTTATGTTTTCAGAGTTTTCATTATGAGTTTACAGAAATCCATTTGAGTTTTGCATATTTCTTCCATAGTCTGTGACCATATTAAATGTCTCCCATAGTTTTATGTGTGTGTGTGTGTGTTTGTGCGCACACAGGTGCGTGCTTGTGTGCATGTGGCTACCTCAGGATTTTCTCATAGAGAATTACATAGTATGCAAATAAATGTAGTTTAAATTATTTCTTCTGGATTTGGATGTTTTTATTTATTTTTCTTGCCTGATACCACTAGCTAGAAACTCTAGTACACTTTGTATAGATGAAAATAGACATCCTGTTAAAAGTCTTTGAGAAAATCCCTTCATTCCTAGTATGCTCAATATTTTATCAGAAATGGATGTCAAATTTGTCAGTTACTTTATCTATATCTATTTAAATGATTTTGTGTATTTTCTCCTTTATTTGATCAATATGTGAAAAATTCTGAATGTCAATTTAATCATATATATTACATATGTGTCAAATATATGCTGCTAAATTCAGTTTGCTAATATTTTATTAGCCAATATTTACCTCAGCAGGCTGTACTTTCTGAATACTTTGTGAAGGACTATTACATATGTTTTTGCAATATTTAAGAATCTTTACCAGTGTAATTATCTAGGCTTGACTTTTCCTTTTCAGAAGATATTTAATTAGTGATTTAATATTCTATTTCTTCTTGCATTACCGTTGGGAATTGGAACTTTTTGGAATTAATCCATTTAAATTATTCATTTGACAGATTACAGTTATTAGAGTTCCCTTATATATTTAAGTTCTGAAGAGTTAGTAGCAATGTCTTATTTGTTCCTGATATGTTATCTTTTTTTTCCTTCAACATCTTACCTTTGCTTCTTCAGACTACCTAAAAGATTTGTTACTTTTAATCAATATTTACAAAGAACAAACTTCTGTTTTCGTTAATTTTTTCAGGTGTTTTTCTGCTGTTTAAATTTTACTGTATTATTTTCTTTGTTTTGCTTCCTTTTAGTTTAGTTTGGTCTCTAGTTTTTGTCTTTTTATGTTGGAAAATTAGATGATTGATTGTAAACTTTTTCCTGAGACATTTGAAACTTGGAAATATCTTTCTACATGCTATATTACCAGGATTTTACCACTTAATAAATATGTTTTACCTTTACTTTCCTCTCTTCAGCGTTATTTTCTAATTTCTGAATTCTTCTTTGCCTGATGGCTTAGCCACAATTATGTTTAATTTTCAAATGGTGATGTCCCTTATTTTGGTGTGTGTTTTTCTATTTTAAGATTTTTGCTGTTGGGGTATACACTTCAATTTCAATCAATTTAATTATGTTAGGCTGTTTTAGGAATTCAACTCTGCTCAACATTGGAATGTAGAGAACTGAACTTCAACTCACAAATACCTGTGACCTCAAAAGTTATGCGAATTGGTCTCACAGTTGGTGGAGTAGTCCGTGAGCTGGCTCGTAGGCCTCTTTAAGTCTTTTCAGTATTGCTCCAACCTATATTTGTGCTTTATTTCTGTGCTTTATTTGTTTCAGAGTAGTCTATTAAATATCTACTTATTATCACTGGTTTTCCATTTACCCTTTAAATTTTGCCAGTTTTTGCTTCTGATATTTTTAATAACTTTCAGATGCATTAGTTTTCTTCATTATGAAATGTCACCTTTTCAAGTTACAGTTTCTAAAGTGTTATGTTGTCTGACACATATAGTCATACCACCTCTCTAAGTTATTTATTGTGTTTTATATCTTTTAGGTATTTACTGTCAATGATTTATTTTCTCTCTGAATTTAAAATCTGTTTTGTAGAAAAATATACATGTATTTTAAAAAATCACTTAGATGGTCTCTGCCATTTCATGCATTGGTATGTTTAATTCATTTATATGTAATGTTATTATAAATATTTAAATATATATCCTTTTGTTCCATATCTGTTTCTTTTCCATTCTTACTGTCACCTTTTGTATTATTTTAATGTAGCATTTTTTTTTTTTTTGAGACAGGGTCTCGCTTTGTAGTTCAGGCTAGCTCTGAGCTTACTACGCAGCCCAGGCAAGCCTTGAACTCAGCAATCCTCCTGCTCTGCCTCCTGAGTGCTGGGATTACAGGCATGAGCCACCACGCCCGGCTAATGTAGCATTTTAAAACCTCCTGATTTTTATTAATTTTATGTTTTAATTATTTTCTTAATGTTTGAGTAAGTTTGTTAGGTTTATTGTTAAATTATTTCTAGTTAAATACAGGGATTTTAAAGAAGTAAGTTTTCTTTCCCAACCATTCTTTATGTGTAACTTTTTTTTTAACCTCTCATGACTATGTGGATTATAAATACAAAACTACAAAGTTCTTATAATACTAATATATGAACTTATGTTTTCTAAAAATGAGAAAAGAGAAAATATATATTTAAATAAGTTTTTATTTTTACCCATATAAATCATAGTGCACTTTTGTGAATAGACAGTATTGAAATTGTTGCATGGCTTTCCCTAACTTTCACAGTATTAATTACTGGATTTTCTAACCCTTTGTTTTTATAAATTTTTGTGTGTGAAATAGGTACATTTTATATACACATCATGATCACACTCAACATTGAGAATTTGTACCATTATATGACATGACTTAATGCTCAGTTTTACAGTTGTTTTGTAAGGAGAGGTTTTGAGATTCTCTATCACAAAAGAAGCTATGCCTGGCGATATTACTGAAAAATTTAACAGACTTGTTGGAAGATTTCAGAGAATTTCATTTTGCTTTTGTTGCTGCAGTAGCCTTTCCTCCTAAACAAAGCAATCAGTGTAAGCACTCTGCTATACACCGGGTTTACTTACTCAAATTATAACTTGGAATAATCTCTGTGTTGATGTGTTAACTAGCAAAATACATTACGAGCTGAACTCAGACCAGGACCTCATTTACTACTGGACTGTCATCTCCCTTAATTGTAACAAGCAAAAGTGTTTGATACTTTGGTTCCCTGGATAACATTACTAACCCAACCCCTGTATCGGATGATCTCCAAAAGATATTGATACTCCTATTATCTAGTATCTACTTTTGTAAGTAACACATTCCCTAGCTACCTGGTTGAGAGACTGGAAAAAAAAAAACCACTGTGAAATATTCTTGCCATAATTTCATAAAGTTTGTGATCCTAGGAATTGACTATTAAATCACTCAGTGCATTGTGGGCCTGAAAACTGTTCAAAGAATTGCAAAGTTTTTGTGAAACTGCTTTTATCCTAGTGATCATCAATCTTTGAGTGGATTTGTTTCTATAAATTAGCAATATGTATGTTGCTCACTTTTGAGAAATGTTCTAGAATGTCATCTAGAGTATCATTTTACATGTAGTCCTCGTGTCTCCTTAGGGGCATCTGGGCTGTGACAGTTTCTCATACTTCTCTGGTTATAAAATGGCCTTGACAAATTCGAGGAGTACTGAGTAATTATGTTTTGGAATGTTTCTCAGTTGAGATTATCCTGATGCTGTTCTCAAAATTATACTGTGATTAGTATGCAAGGGAAGAAGACCACCAAGGGAGTCCCATTTTTTGTCATAGCCATGTAATATTGTTTCAATAAGACTCATCAGGGTAAATACCATTTTACCTGATCAAGGCAGTTATTGGCATGTTTGTCCACGATGAAGGTGGTTTGATTCTTTTCTTCTTCATGTTGCACTCAGTGGAAGGGAGATGCTGTGGACAGAGACACTGGAGACCTGGAAGCTGTGCTCTGCTTCTCTCTAGGTGAAATATTTACATGTTTTGGGGGCATTAGTCTTAATGAGAGATTTGGCTCTTCTCTAATTATGTTGGCCTTTTAGGTGGCATCTTTTGGCAAATTCAATTCAAATTCATCCATATCATTTCCTGGTTTGATTATGAATTTCTTTTTATTGCTGAACAATATTCTATGCCAGAAACATATAATAGTTTGTTCTCTGAAGAAGATGTAAGGGGTCATTTAGGGCATTTTCAAGCCTTAAAGAAAAGCATTGTTAATTGTTTTCTGTGAGTGTAGAGAATGATATTGATTTACTGTCTTTGGCTAATTATAATTATCATTGAATTTTTCTTAGGCTTGTGACTATGCTTTGGGCTAAATTAAAGCGAGTTTAGCTTTGATTCTTTTTCCTTTAATCAGTTTTACATGGAAAACAAAAACACAAAAGCTGATGTTAGGTAATGGTCAGATGTTAGAGTACTAGTTTCATTCTTCTTTATAGAGTTAAAAGTAAAAATTTCAATAACATAATTGTACCATAAACAATATTTTTATTTCTTTCTAAATACATAATTTTCAAGATTCCCAAATACCAACCTGAATTTTTCTATTTATTTTTGAGTGTATTTTGAAATGTTAATTATGTTTTGGAAATGTTTTTAACTTGTTTCCATACTTACATTACAGGAAAATGCATTTAAAAGAAAATACATATGTGTGTACTGTAATTTACATTTTTATTTTCAAATTGGATAATTATCAGGCATTTATTTAATAGCTACTCTTAGATTAAAAATGTTCAGTGTGACTTTAACTTTGAAACTGAAACATGTAATTATCACTATCCATCTGAATTTTCCCATTTAATATTCAATTTAAAAAGTAAAGATCTTTTACATTATTAGCTGTCTTATATATTTAAACTAAAGACTGCACAGAAAGGATAGAATTATATCTAAATCATCTTATTTATTAAGAATAAATTAATCTTTACAAATGTTTCTCACTTTAAATAACAAAAGTCTTGAAAATATGTAGATATAATATAATAGTTTAGAGATTATTAAAAATAGCAACAGCTTTAGAATGACTATAATATGTATCATCAATATATAAACAACAAATCATTCTGAAAAAGTCTCTCCTTATAAAAATTCATTAATTATTTGGAGGATTGCTGAGTTTGTGGCGGCTTGCCTGGGCACCATAGTGAGCTCAGGGCCAGCCTGAACTACAAAGCGAGACCCTGTCTCCAAAAAGCAAAAAAAAAAAAAAAAAAAAAAAAAAAAAAAAAAAAAAAAAAAAAAAAAAAAAAAAAAAAAAAAAAAAAAAAAAAAAAAAAA
>PVIC010057533.1:0-10638 GCA_004025085.1 Thryonomys swinderianus
GTCCCAGGGTTAGTAGTGAACAGTCCCTGAGGTTCTGTCCTAACCATTTCACTGCATTCCTTTTGCACTCTTCCCCCTCTGCGCTACAATGGTGTAGACAAGAGCGATCGGGCCCAGACAGTGGACCTCTTTCCATCTCACTTGCCTCCTGCATAAAATGAAGAGGTTGGAGCGGATTACTAAAGAGTTTTGTATGCAATGATGATTGGTTACATTGCATCCAGGGTTCTTAACTAAATCCACACACAAAATCATTTGTATGGTCTATTATTTCTTTTTAAAATATTTTGTTTTGGGCCGGAGATTTAGCTCAGTGGATCTGGTGCCTGCCTCGCAAACACAAGATCCTGAGTTCAATCCCGGTAACCACATACAACAATGCTGGGCGTGATGACTCACACACACCAGCAATCAATATCACATACCACAGTGCCGGCCATGACTCACGCCTGTAATCCCAGCACTCGGGAGGCAGAGACAGGAGAATTGCTGAGTTCAGGGCTTGCCTGGGCTACATAGTGAACTCAGGCCAGCCTGAACTACAAAGCGAGACCCTGTCTCAAAAAGAAAAAAATCATTTTTTAAAATTTGACAGATAAAATTATATGTATTTTTCATGGACATGGTATTTCATCACACACACACACACACACACACACACACACACATTGTGGAATGGTTAAATTCTAGTAACTGACAGATACTAATTCTAAGAGATATCATTTAGTGGTAAGGACATTTACTATGAACACTCTTATGGGATAGTTTTGCATATTAAAATTAAGAAAAAATGCCATTATAGCCGGGCATGGTGGCTCATGCCTGTAATCCCAGCACTCGGGAGGCAGAGACAGGAGGATTGCTGAGTTCGAGGCTTGCCTGGACTACATAGTGAGCTCAGAGCCAGCCTGAACTACAAAGCGAGACCCTGTCTCAAAAAAAAAGAAAAAAATGCCATTATAAAACTTCTGAATGAAAAGACCATGAATTCCAAAATCAGTGCCTTTTAAAAATGTTTCTTAGTTGAGTTGTGGATGAATTTTATAAATATTTACCATTGTGTTATTTCCAATTCAAAATCCTCTTGAAACAAAAAAGAATGCTCCTTGCCAAACACTCAGTAATCAAAGATGACATTTAGAAATGTGACTTAAGCTTTCTCACTGATGCAAATTTATATGAACTAAATTTCAAATCTCAATCAAAAAAAAGCTCATTTGCTAATATACTGGAAAGTCATGAAAATTCATATTGTAAATGAATGTTTTATACTACAAAGAAATTATGATGATTTCACATATTTCGACCTGAACACACACCCATATTTCTACTATAGTTAGAAATAATGTTAAGTGAGTATAATAAGAATGTAACTGTATTTTGATATGGATAACTTTGAATTGGTTTCAGAAGACACAGTAACACTTCAGTGTAATGTTAATAAAGCTGAAGAGGCAAAAAAATGAAAGAATCTACATACTGGGCATTAGTTGTGAAACTAATATATGAGGACTTTAAAGAAATCAATTCTTCAAACATTGATAAATAAATTGTGTTTATGTGAATGAAGACACTGAAATGATTTAGTTCTTGGACACTTTAAAATTATCTTTAAAAATAATTTACTATGAAATCTTTCAACGTTATATTTTATTGATATCTAAATACACAATTTTTAAAAGTTTAGTAAATGGGTCTTCATTTGCTGACATTACAAAATTCATATTTGATTCAAGATATTTTCTTTTTTATTATAACATGTATGAAGTGCATAACGATTCCTTCCCTTGAGTGGAGCCAATACATATACATAACACATCTGAATTTCTCCTCATCCTCTTTCTCTCCCTTCCTTCCCCTGCCCTCCCCCTCTAGATGCCTTTCCCTTTTGAGAAGGATCTACTACTGTATTTTCTGTTATTCATCTTTTATTTAAGTCTTTATTTGTATTTTGGATTTCTAACATCATAGAAACTGTGTGTCTCTGAAACTTGTTTGATTTATTTTGCTTAATATTATGGTCTCAAGTTACATCTCTTTCATGAATGTAACTCAAGTTTCTCTTGATGGCAGAATGCTATGCTCTTGTATGCAAATGCTAGCTCTTCTTTACCTAGTCATCTGTTGATGGACAAATAAGTTACTTCTAAGTTTTATTTATGAATTGCACTACTGTAAACATGGGCATGTTTACAGTACTATGGTAACATCTTTATTTTAAGAAGATAGTTCTGGTTTTCTGTACCACAATATAGTCGCCATTATAATAATCTATAATACTCTTTAAAATGTCTGAACAAGCAGAGGATAAAATTCTCAACATGTAAAAGTGGCTGACAGGCTGGGGACTTAGCTCAAGTGGAATTGTGCCAAGCTTGGATGCATAAGAGCCAAAGTTTGATCCACAATACTGCAAAAAAAAAAAGTGACCAATATGTGAAGAGATACAATCCTTGCTACCTGATTTGATTACTGTACTTTACACACATTTATCAAATTACCACAATACACTCTATTGAAATGTGCAAATGTTACAACTCAATAAAAGTAAATATTTTGTAGAGCTAGAAACTAAAGTGGCTCATTAATATTTTTCTATTGATTAAACATGAAAATTACAAAATGTTTGATATGGAGTAAAATAAATTTGTCTTGTTTCTTGGTCACTCACAGGCAGCTCTTGTGTTTTCATGGTACAACATTTAGTGCTGAGAGAGAAAGAGAGAGGGAGAGAGAAAACAAATCTCCATTTTCTGAATGGAACAAATGGTAAGATAATGGAAGTATTTAATATTGAAAACAGACTCCGTATTTCAGATACACATGGACAGAAATCAAGAGTAAAACTCTGGCAATTAATGTCTTCAATGTATATGAGCATGAGAAAAATTCAAATGAAGACAATGGTTTAGCCACACACACCTTGCTTCTCCCTCCAGCAAGTGCTGTCCTGAGGTGCAGAGACGGAGGTAGCAGAGGTGTTATGATCCATAATTCTGAAAGGTCAGGCCAGCTAGGAGAAGCTGTGGTGAACACTGAAAACAATTATTTTTTCTCACAAATACACCCTTCCAAGATTATGAATGGAGCATTTTAAGTTATTTAAAATTAGGTTTTTCAGATGTTTTCCAAATAAATGAATGCATATTTAGAATATTTTAGTAATAGTACAAATTTTGTTGTTGGTACTGTTTTTTCCAAAAATGTTGTGACCTTAAAGTGTGGGCACATTAGAAATCTAACGTGTCTATGTCTATGTTTATATCGATCTATATATCTGTGTCTGTATATATTTGTAAATGCAATGTTTTGACTACGATGTGTTGCAAATATGAATTAAAAAATAAAAATCCATGGCTTGGAAAGATACAATCATCAAAATGATCCAAAGTTTGCTATGTAATATCATTTTCATTTTGGCTTGGAGTTGTCATAGGCCACAGCTCTTTTTTAGGAACAAATTTTCCCCACACTTTTAATATATGGCTGGAATATATGGTGAATATTTTAATAAAATATTAGAAATCTTGTCTTTAAGCTGCCTGATAACATTATCAAAATAAGTTTTAAGTATTAAAGACATATATAAATGACTTATAAATACTTATAACTGTTGAATGCTTTTAGATCCAATAAAGTCCCGGTCTATACAGACATGCTTGAAGGTAGGTGCTTGCCACATCATTTCAGAGAATAAAAATTTTAGAGAGCAATACAGAGAACTCTATTATGTACTTTGCCTTTTTCCTGTATTTTAGGCGCTGTTCAAAATCAGTATATTAGAACACTTTGATACATAGTCATCAAAGCATTTCAAATTTTATGATTTAAATATATCATAATTTTCAGGAAAAAACTGTTATATTTTATGATATTTTAAATATATACATTTAAATATATTTATGATATATTTTATAATCTTTTTAAGTGGGAGAAAAAGCCAATGAAAACTCTACTGTGTGAAAACGTCTTCATTGTATTGCTGCTCATGCTTAGTCAAACTAAGAGAATACAATGTTGGTACCTACATGTCATATTTTACAGCTTTTTTATTCCACTTGCCCACATTAAAATGTACCAGAAGTTTTCACTAGGAAGTCTTATGCAATCTATTAAATTTTTAATGTTGAAAATTTGGCATTGGAAATTACTGCACCTCTAAAACAAAATGTCAGCTTCGTTCATACTGTGGAAAATGATTATAATTCCGTTTCTGTAAACTATGTCAGACTTGCAAGTAATCACTCACCTGTTCCATCTACCCCAACACTGATGACTGGCTTTAGAAACCTGACTTCCCTGTGCTATGAAGCCAAAGGAGGAGAGCACATGTGCTGAACTGTACCCACTTCCACCATGTTTTGGTTCCTTCCCACTTAACCAAGAAGACAAAACAGAATGAGTGAAGGTAGAACCTACACAAAACATCTAGGCACTCTGGCTACTTGCTGGGATTGCTGTGAGCTATTCACTTGGTGCTGGCTCTATTGCCCTGTTCTACAGCTACCTTTTCATGAAAAATGAGTCAAATTAAGAAATATGACCTAAATATCTTCAGTTCCCTGAATCAAGGCTACAAAGGAAAGATGACAATCACAAATTAGCCTAAAATATTCAATATACAAACTCGGGGCCTATAGGTGCATCAACAAACAAATATAAAATCATATTACAGAATGATAAACAGCTTTAATAATTATCATGTGTCACTGGCTCACCATATACAAATAAAGTTAAAACCAGTGAAACCACATTAGGTAGATATCATAGTAAGTAATATGCAACAGTGCCTTTTAGACTAAACCATGTTATACCACTGATTCCTTTAAAAAAAAACTTATGCCCAAGGAAAATAAAAGTAAGAAATCTATAGGCATTGTCAAGTATTTTATCTTATAAATGCATAAAGCATCACAACAGCAAAGTAAAGAAACAATTCTGAGTCACATAAAAACATAGATTTGCAAAGTGTTCAAGATGCATAAGAATTTAAAGACCTTCTCCCCTCCCCATAATTTAAATGTAATAATATGAAAACCGAGGAGAAAAGAAAAGGAATGAAGACATCAGTTTGGAGGGAGGAAAAAGCCGCTTCTGTCATCAGAAAGCCAATTCCGACAGAGGCAGTAGGAAGTGACAGGGAGGACAGTTAGTTCGCAGCACTTGGACACACCGTGATGAGTTGGCATTGCTTGTGTGGTGACAGTAAGAGTTCAGGAATGGGGGCCGGAGATCTAGCTCAGTGGTTCTGGCACCTGCCTCGCAAGCTCAAGGTCCTGAGTTCGATCCCGGTAACTTCATAGAATGCTGGGCATGGTGACTCATGCCTGTCATCCCAGCACTTGGGAGGCAGAAACAGGAGGATTGCTGAGTTTGTGGCGGCTTGCCTGGGCTACATAGTGAGTGCAGGGCCAGCCTGAACTACAAAGCGAGACCCTGTCTCAAAAAAAAAAAAAAGAAAAAGAGTTTAGGAATGAGCTGGAGAGACACTCGAAGCAATGGAAACCCAGAAGAGCAAACGGACAGTATATGTGCGCACTGCACAATAACTCTCTTCCCTTCAGACATAAGAAAATGTGTCAGTTCCTTCAAGTAGTTAGAACATTAACGCTGGGTAGGTTTGACGCTACAAAGTTAAATCATATGTAAACTAAAGAACATCATGGGAAAAGTAAGACCAAATTATAGAATAAGAAAATTTTAGAGGACGAAGAAAAAAACATTTAAGCAATTGATAATTTAGCCAAGAAAATGAAATAGTGTACAAAATAATATTTAAAATGTTACAAATTGGGCCAGTTAGTATCTTGGGTTAATTTTTAATAAGTTGAGTTTATTGGTACATTTAAGGAATACATTATGATCACATTCCTCATTGGGAATTAGTAGCTGTACCTGATGTATCTTGATGTTTTTTCTCACTCACCTGCCCTCTCTTCAACACCACCCCTATGTACATAGCTCTGTTTGTTTTTTTCTTTTACCACCAATTTTTCTTTCTCTTTTTTTTGCTTTCCTTTCCCCTACCCAGATTCTTCTCTTTTAACCTTTTCTTCCTATTTTACAACATCTATCATACATTCCTGACCTTGTTTATACTTCCAGTTTCTCACACTGGAGAGATGATACAGTATTTATACATCTGCCCTATTTATTTCACTTATGAGTATGCCCTCAAGTTGCATCCATTTAGCTGTAAATATCTCTAATTTATCATTCTCTATGGCTGTGGTAGTCTATTTAAAACACACACACACACACACATACACACACACACACACAATCTTTATCCAGTCTCTTGTTGATGGGCACTTGGGCTGTTTCCAAGATTTAGCTATCACAAACTATGTTGCTATAAACATGGGTGCACATGTGTTGCTGTGTACAGTGTTTTTAATTCTTTTGTGAACATTTGGTTTCATTTAAAACAACTCGATTTTATTAAAATTTAAGCTCTAGAAGTATTGTACAAAATTCCACTAAGTTGTAAGGTACTGCCTTCCCAGATGTCTCTCTTACATGAGTGAAGCAGAAACATGCATAAATTGCTCAAATACAAGAGAGATTCTGATAAGAAGTATCATTCACTATATAAATAAAATTTATGGTAGATGTGAGGAAAAGAGAGCTTAATTTCAAGGACAGAACACCTATAATATCTGGGCAGGGGAGACAGCTTTTCCAGAGGAAGAAATCAGAATACTACCAGGATGTTTAAGAAGCACAAAGACACCTGAAACTGAGACATGGGGTTTCACTAGAGGATTAATAAGATACAGAACAGGAGTGGGTCTGACCATGAAATGTACTGAATGTTACAAAGAAGTTTTAACATAAAAACATATTCAAATTCTACTTTGGAAATAGCAGAAACAGAGGGAAAAAGTAAGCTACACATGCCCACAAAAAATGAAAACTAATGGCAAACCGAGGAGGAGAGCAGAAGTCAAACTAAATTCTATCAGCTGTGTTAAATGTAAAGTGATTCCACACTGCTCAGGATCGCAGGCTCCTGTCAGCCCTACCCGTTCCTCACCTTACTTAGAGGTCTAGTAAGGTCTAGGTCTTGTAGAGGTCTCCTCCACAGAACAAAGTGTGACCAGATTTAAGATGATTTCAGAAACACTCTTGTGCAAACAAAAGGCAGCTCATAAAGCATTTGTGATAAAAATAATAATAATAATGGAGAGCTAGAGGTTTACCTCAGTGGTACCATGGCGGCTGCACAAGCACAAGGTCTTGAGTTTGATCCTGGTACCAGAAAATCAACAACAAAACTCAAAACAGAGAAAAACTGAGACAATTTTAAGTAGAACCTCATGGTTAGTGTATTTAAAATTTTCCAACAGGAGCCAAATCGGAGAAATGTGGCCAACAACACCAAGTTCCAGAATTCACAGGAATTCACATTAGCACTACAGCTTCTGTGTTTGCTTGAATGTTGAAGCCTTTTTTGATGAACTCTGGACTGGGTGGTTATAAATGGAACTTTTCAACATTAAAAACTGAACCAAAGCCTACATACCCATATGTATTTATAAGCAATACTTTCATATAGGCTTAAATGTAGTTTATACAGAATGTCAGTAATGTATTGTTATTCAGTCTTCTAGAGAGGCATGACGCCTGTTTGCTAGCAGCATATCCCACTGGAAGAGCTCCACTTGGTTATGAGGCAGATGTACAACCACCTCCAGAGACAGCGCTTGTCAGGGTGCTGGGTCAGCAGAGCCCTCTGGAAAGGGCTCTGTTTAAACCTGGACTTTCTGTACAACTTAGCTCTTTATTCTTAGTCACATTCATCATCGTGTCTTCTAATACTACTTGAATTATCTCCCTTTGTAACACTGTATATTGAAGGATTAACACTGTGTATCATATGTTAACTTTTCTTTCCTATTAGAAAGTGTAACAAAATCTTTGATGGCATGAAGAGATCATTACTTAACCTATTCATTCTCTGTTTTCATTACAGACTCAAAAATAGGAGCTTGGTAAATGTTTGTAGAAATGAAAATGTCGCAAAAATTTCAGTAAAACTTAAAATTTACATTTCCTTTTTCTGGTAAAATCTTTAGAAAATACTTCATGCCTTAATTAGGAGAGTATTGTTCCTCCTCGCCTTTGGTTAAGATCAAGTGTAACTAAAGGGTAGTGATTAAGAAGTATAGTAGAAATTAAAAATTTCAATTGCAAAAGCATTTATAAAACTAAAATAAAATTTTGTATGCACTGATAAAATAGGCAACAGATTCATAACCAAATTTTAAAATAATTAGTAATAATATTTAAATAGTCAATAGTTTTTCAAATCAGTACTTATAAAAATGGTATTCATGCCACACTGAGGCAGAAAAACAGAAACACAGTGGAATATCTGTCCATAGAATGTCTCAGCACAGGAAAAGCAGGCACAAGAAAAGTAGTGAAACTAAATAGAAATATTTTTAAAATTGTTAATATTTACTCACAGTGTTATTCCTAGAAAACAATATCAACCAATTTGAACTATGGGTTGTGTTTAAAATAAAAGAAAATGTGCTGGGCGTGGTGGCTCATGCCTGTCATCCCAGCACTCGGGAGGCAGAGACAGGAGGATTGCTGAGTTCAAGGCTTGCCTGGGCTACATAGTGAGCTCAGGGCCAGCCTGAACTGCAAAACAAGACCCTGTCTCAAATAAATAAATAAATAAATAAATAAATAAATATATAAATAAATAAATAAATAAATAAATATTAAAAAATAAAAAATAAAAGAAAATGCATACAAATGATGTGATATAATTTAGATGGGTAGTTTATATGAATAAATCATTTGAAGAATATAACTCACAGAAATGAATGCAAACTGAAGGTACAAACATATGAAATATGATATGAAAAATATACTGAAGTATAGTTGACTTTCTAAGACCAAAAGCAAATGAATACTTATTTATGAATCCTGAGTTAAATTGAATCAAGTGCTCGTAATGAGAATGCAATAACACTCTAATTAAATGGTCTCCACAGGTGAAAGAGAGTTCATCCCAGAGATTCCCAAAGTCGCTGGGTGGGGCACTCCACAGCTGAATGAGTAATATACCTCATGATTACAATAGCGCAAAAGCACTGAGAAATATACAATTGGAGCCATAAATCCACTGTGATGAACTATGCAGTTTCATATTTATCTTTAACTATATCTCTTAAATGAAATGAAAAGTATTTTTATAATCTTTTCATTGGAAATAACATCTACTTAAGCCCAGTGTCTGCCTGATTTTCATTTATAATTCAACACAGGATTAAATTGTGATTGCTGATATTTTTTGGAAGAATCTACCTGCAGGCTTAACTTCCGTTGCATGTCATTTTCATTTAAAACCTGATTTGTTTCATTAAATGTATGAAAATTTACATTTCTTTTTTTATCTTATTATTGAATGAAGTCAGTATATTTATGTATTTAAAATAAAGTACAAAGTGTTTACTACCATAGTCATTATTAGTGGCAATGTATAGTTCAGACTGCAAAGTGCTTTCCTGTATTGGTTCACAACAAGTCAGTAGAAGTCAAAGAAAATGTAAGAAAGGAGCAAAGTAACCCTGGAGGAAAAGCTACAGATGAGGCCAATAAGGACAGGGCCTGTGAGCTTTCCTGCAAGATTCGGGATCCCAAATTATCCTAACAAATATTTTCAACCTCATTTTCTCTGTGCTAGAATGAGCATTAATTGCAAGTGTGTTCTGAAGTGGCTCAGGATAAGTAATTTTTACAGAATAGGTAATTGATTAGGGCTAAACAATTTAGGAGAAGTTCTTACTGCAAAGATACTAGAGCTAGTAATATTTTTAGCTAAGGAAGTTTAATAGAGATCATTTATTTAAAACTAACAGGGTGAAAAGAGATTGATAGTTTACATAACTGATAAATATACATCATTCTTGAACAATTTATTTCCTTGGACACATTGTATATGAAAGATATATATTCCAAAGATGGAATTAGATAAATTTGAAATGTATAGCAACAGAAAATTGGACAATAAAAGTAGATCATTCTGAGAGTAAAAATTTGACCTAAACTAAATTAATGAATCCAATTAACTACAGTCAAGTGCAATTCTCTGAGTATTTATTAAGTACTTATTCTGTTTATGAGGTTCCATTAGAGATTCAGGGACATGCTGGCTCACTTCAAAATTTTAGTTCAGTAATAATCATTAGTTAAAGCAAAGATTCTTCTTTGTTTTACATTTCTAATAAATAAATTCACAGAAAGTATTCCATGAAGTCTGAAACATATAAAATAAAGTACAAGTAAACATGAACTGAGATTTTATATATAATAAAATTATGGCTCACTTTCAACCTCTTGTAATTTGTAAAGAGGAAAAAGCACAATAGCAAGCAGCATTAAACACAGTTCTTAACTATGATATCATGTGACCCAATTTCTTTATAATATGTATTTTTATTATAACAGTAAATTACTACTTAAGAAAGATCACACAAATTGTTTAATACTGACATGAAGTCTGGCTCACTGGGCAAATAACAGTTTTGCCTTTTTTTGAATCTCTTACTTCCACTTCTGCTGTCTTTTTCTTTTTTTCTTTTTTTTTTTTTTTTTTTTTTTTTTTTTTTTTTTTTTTTT
>PVIC010057534.1:0-10666 GCA_004025085.1 Thryonomys swinderianus
TGTGGGCCAACCTGCACACAACTGATATATGGGGAAGAGCCTCCAGAGGCACCACCTGCTTCTCTGTGGACACTGAGTAAGTGCAGCTGTGGTACTGGGACCTAGAGAGAGGCCTTCAGTGAGTTCCTCCACCCAGTTCACCACATTGACAAAACACTCACTAGAAGAGTGAGGGAATCCTGTGGAGTACAGCCATGGGTGAGTTGGTGGAGTCAGATCCACCTGCAAGAGTCTGGACTCTTGCAGAGTTCAAACCTGTAGGGGCTTTCTGAGCTAAACTCAGGCATTATACTCAGAACCTAGGTAAGGGATGATGGCTATTTCCTTGTGATTAGTGTCCTTAGCTTTGTTTATTGTTGTTTTTTTTTTTTCTTTCTCTCCTCTGATGTAACTATCTTTTATCATTTCTCTACTCTGTTGGTGCCAGATCTGTCCAACTTTGTGGTTCTTTCTTCTTTCAACTGCTCTCATTTTTTTTTTTTTTTTTGAGACAGGGTCTCGCTTTGTAGTTCAGGCTAGCTCTGAGCTCACTATGTAGCCCAGGCAAGCCTCGAACTCAGCAGTCCTCCTGTCTCTGCCTCCCGAGTGCTGGGATTACAGGCATGAGCCACCACGCCCAGCTAAACTGCTCTCATTTTTATAAAAGAAGGAAAATAGTTTCCTGTTTGCCTTCTGCTGGGGTAGGTACCCATGTTCTCCTTTTCTTCCCTCACTAGACTGACTGGACAAAAAAATCAATAAGGAAGTACTTGAGATAATCAAACTCTTGGACAAATGGATTTAATAGATTCCTACAGAGTATTTCACCCCACCAAGTTAGAAGATACATTCTTTTTTTTTTTTTTAGACAGGGTCTCACTTTGTAGTTCAGGCTGGCCCTGAGCTCACTATGTAGCCCAGGCAAGCCTTGAACTCAGCAATCCTCCTGTCTCTACCTCCCGAGTGCTGGGATGACAGGCGTGAGCCACCACGCCCGGCAGAAGATACATTCTTTTCAGCTGCTCATGGATCATTCTCCAAAATAGACCACATCCTAGTTCATAGAGCAAGTTTAGGTAAATGCAAAGGAATTGAAGTTATCCCCTATATGTTGTCAGACCATAGTGCCTTGAAATTTGAGATCAATAGCAAAAGAAATTTCAAGATCCTCACAAACACATGGGAGTTGAACAATACTCTGCTGAACAACCAATGGGTCAAAGAAGAAATTAAATAGTTTTTACAATTAAATGATAACCCCTGTACAACATACAGGAATCTATAAGACACAATGAAAGCAGTTCTGAGAGAAATTCATAGCAATGAACAACTACACCCCGAAAATAGAGCAAGCTCAAGTAACAATCTAATGCTGAATCTTAAGCTACTAGAAAAGGAGGAACAAAACAAATTCAAAGCTTGTACTAGGGAGGAAATTATCAGGATCAGAGCAGAAATTAAAGCAATGGAGACTAAGAGAATGATACAAAAAGTCAACAAATCTAAGAGTTGGTTCTTTGAAAGGATAAACAAAATTGACATACCCTTAGCCAAAGTTATCAAACAAAGAAAGGAAAAAGCTCACATCCATGCTATAAGGAATGAAAAGGAAGGAATCACCACAGATCCAGCGAAAGTCCAAAGGATAATAAACACCTATTTTGAAAATTTGTACTCCAACATGATGGAAAATATAGAAGAAATGGATAGATTCCTAGACATATGAACTTCCAAAGTTGAATGAAGAAGACATACAAGTGTTGGACACCCCAATATTAATCTGTGAAACTGAAAATATAATGAAAAATCTACCAACAAAGGAAAGCTCTGGTCCTGATGCCTTCACTGCTGAATTCAACAAAATTTTTAAAGAAGAGTTAATGTTACTGCTTCTCAAACTCTTTAATGAAATCAAGAAGGTAGCAATACTCCCAAGTTCATTCCTGGAAGCAACCATTACATTGATTCCAAAAGCAGAGAAAGAGCCAATCAAAAAAGAGAACTATAGGCCAATCTCCCCTGTGAACATTGATGCAAAAATCCTCAATAAAATACTGGCAAACAGAATACAGAGAATCATGAAGAAGATCATACCACCTGATCAAGTTGAATTCATCCCAGGTGTGCAAATATGGTTCAACATATGTATATCAATAAATGTAATACATGATATTAACAGGCTCAAGGAGAAGAACTGTATGGCCATCTCAATAAGTGCAGAGAAAGCATTTGACAAAATCCAACACCCATTCATAATCAAAACCCTATAGAAAATTGGAATAGATGGTCTTTATCTTAAACAAATAAAAGCTATGTATGAGAAACCAACAGCTAGTATCACTTTAAATGATCAAACACTGAAACCTTTCACACTAAGATCAGAAATGAGACAAGGATGTCCACTTTCACCACTATTCTTCAATGTAGTGCTAGAAACATTAGCCACAGAAATTAGGGAAGAGAAAGAAATAAAAGGAATAAAGATAGGAAAGGAAGGAGTTAAACTGTCATTATTTGCTGATGACAGGATACTTTATATAGAAGATCTGAAAAACTCAGCCAAAAGACTGCTAGACTTAATTGTCAAGTTTAGTAGTGTAGCTGGATACAAAATCAATGACTAAATCAATAGTCTTTGTATACACAAACAACAGACTTATGGAGAGAGAAACTGGGGAGTTATCCCCTTTCACAATAGCATCAAAAACCAAAAAAAAAAAAAAAAAAAAAAAAAAAAAAAAAAAAAAAAAAAAAAAAAAAAAAAAAAAAAAAAAAAAAAAAAAAAAAAAAAAAAAAAAAAGAAAGAAATATCTAGGAATCAACAAAGGTGGTGAAAGATCTTTACTCTGAAAACTACAGCACAGTGTAAAAAGAGATTGAGGAGGATATCAGAAAATGGGAAGACATCCCTTGTTCCTGGGTAGGAAGAACCAACATTCTCAAAATGGCTATACTCCCACAACTACTATACAGATTCAACGCAACTCCGATTCAAATCCCAAGAATATATTTCACACATCTAGAGAAAATAATCCAAAAATTCATCTGGAACCGCAAAATACCTAGAATGGAAAACAATTCTAAGCAACAAGGACATGGCTGGGGTTATGATGATCCCCAACTTGAAACTGTTTTACAAAGCCACTGTGATAAAAATTGTACGGTCAAAGTAACAGACCTGAGGAGCAGTGGAATAGGTTAGAGGACCCAGAAACAACTCCAGATACACTAAGCCACCTTATCTTTGACAAAGGAGCCAAATATTCTCAATGGAGGAAAGACAGCCTCTTTAACAAATGGTGCTGGAAAAATTGGGCTTTAATCTGCCAAAGACTAAAGCTAGATCCATCTCTTTCACCATGTACTAAACTAAAATCAAAGTGGATTAGAGACCTAAATTTAAAACTCTTGGAGACATTGCATAGGGAAAGACTTTATGAACAAAGCCTCTATAGTATGAGAACCACCAGAAGGAATCAACAAATGGAATCTCATTCTATTAAAAAGGTTCTGCACAGGGCCGGAGGGTTAGCTCAGTAGTTCCAGCGCCTGCCTCGCAAGTGCAAGGTCCTGAGTTTGATCCCCGGTAACCACATACAAGGCTGGGCGTGGTGGCTCACGCCTGTCATCCCAGCACTCGGGAGGCAGAGACAGGAGGATTGCTGAGCTCGACGCTTGCCTAGACTACAGCCTGAACTACAAAGCGAGGCCCTGTCTCAAAAAAGAAAAAAAAAAAAAAAAAAAAAAAAAAAAAAAAAAAAAAAAAAAAAAAAAAAAAAAAAAAAAAAAAAAAAAAAAAAAAAAAAAGGTTCTGCACAGCAAAAGAGACCACCGACAGAGCTAAAAGACAACCAACAACATAGAAAAAAATCTTCGCCAGCGGTTTCTCACACAAAGGGCTACTATCTAGAATATATAAAAAGCTTAAAAAAAAAAACCCACCCCTCACTTAAAGACTCGGTTCAAAACTGGGAATCTGAAATGAATAGGCACTTTTCAGAGGAAGAAGTAAAAGTAGCCAAGAAGCATATGCAGAAATTCCTAACGTCACTGGTATTCAAGAGATAACAGATGAAAACAACCCAGATTTTATCTCACTCCATAACGAAAGGCTGCTACTGTGAAGTTGACCAGCAATAAACACTGGTGTGGTCGTGAGGAGGAAGGAACCCTTCTTCACTGTTGATGAGAATGTAGACTGGTGCAACCAGTGTGGAGATCAGTGCGGAGATTCCT
The DNA here is from genome assembly GCA_004025085.1 of Thryonomys swinderianus. Taxonomy (NCBI): domain Eukaryota; kingdom Metazoa; phylum Chordata; class Mammalia; order Rodentia; family Thryonomyidae; genus Thryonomys; species Thryonomys swinderianus. Next base: position 4,216 of record PVIC010057534.1, read on the forward strand.
CAAAAAAACTAGAATTAGTGGTTCCATTTGACTCTGCTGTTCCCCTGCTAGGAATATACACAAAAAATTTAAAGAATCATATCATAGTGACATATGTGCACCCATGTTTATAGCAGCTGAATTTGTGATAGCTAAATTTTGGAAACAACCCAAATGCCCATGAACTGGAGCCTGGATAAAGATGTGTGTGTCTTTTTAAAATAAAATGGAATATTATTCTTCCATAATGAATGATAAGTTTGAGTCATTTATACTCAAATGGGTGTACCTTGAGGGCATACTCATAAGTGAAATAAATAGGTCACAGATGTGTAAATACCATCTCTTTTCTCTGGTATGAGAATCTCAAGATATAAATGAGTTCTAGAATGTATAATAGATATTGTGAAATAGAAAATATTCAAAGGGAAAGGGTAAGGGTAAGTAATGAGGGGTAAGGAAAAAGTATGGTGTTAAAAAAGAAAGCATATGGGGGTTACCCACCTTTCCCGGTTCTCCCTTCTACCTCTCTTAGGCAGAAGCTTTTCTCTCAATAAAATTTTCCTACTTTAATAAAAAAAAAAAGAAAGCATACGTATATTGAGGGTGAGGGGTTGTAGGCTGGGTAGGGATGGGTAATATGAGAATTAACTCGTGTCATATACTGGTACAAAATTCCAATGTTTAGTGTGATTATGACGTGTATATAAAATGTACCAATAAAGAATTCAATAAAAAATGGGCCATTGAAATGAATAGATGTATCTCAGAAGTATAAACAGCCAATATATACATTAAAAAATGTTCAGCTTATTTAGCCTGTAGAGAAATGCAATTAAAGCAATAAAATTCCATTTAATCCCAGTAAGGATGACTATTATCAAGCACTCAGAAAAACGACAAATGCTGGTGAGGTTGTGGGAAAAATAAACTCTTCTACATTGTTGATGGGAATGTAAACTAGTACTATGGGAATCAATATGGAAATCTTCCATAAAGTTAAAGACTATACTTATTCTGGGTAGCTTCCCAAAAGAGTTAAAGTCATCATACTACAGTCATATATGCATACCCATTTATAGGATTAGATCTCCCAATAGCTAAATTATGGGAGTGATCACTATGTCCATCAACAGATGAATGGACTAAGACAATGTAGAACAGATAAAGAAGAATAAATGTGAGTCATCTACAGGACAATTTGAGACATCTATAGGGCATTGAGAATGAGTAGGAAACAGGTAGATTGTAGAGAATGAGGGAGAGGGGAAGTTGAGAGAAAAAAGGGGGAGTAAGAATGAGCAAGATGTGATGTATATGTACCAACTCCCCAAGATAAATGTAATTATTATGTATCACAAAGATATACTAATAAAAAATTATCTTTGTTCCCTGAAAGCAGAACTTAGGAGACCTTGGGAGATCTGTTGACATGACTGATAATTTGACGAGAGGGGAATACCTATAATACCTTGAGCATCAGGATGCCAAACTCTTCAGCAATTTATCTCCTACATGCTCCTTCCTGAGACTTTGGTTGTAAGAGCACTTCACTTTATAAAATGAAGTATGGGGCGTCAATACAAATACCCGCTGTCATGCTGGCTCTCCCTACAGGACTGAGCCTGTGCCTACAATCTCTTCATCAGGGCTTCATCTCTTCTAGTCAGGTCTTTCTTTGCAGTGGTTAGTAGTCTCTGCATACCATTACGGTTGTATTTTGTTTTGTTTTTTGAGACAGGGTCTGGCTTTGTAGTTCAGGCTGGCCCTGAGCTCACTGTGTAGCCCAGGCAAGCCTCAAACTCAGCAATCCTCCTGCCTCTGCCTCCCGAGTGCTAGGATGACAGCGTGAGCCACCACGCCCGGCACTATGGTATGTGGTGCTGATTGCTGGTGGGCGTGAGTCACCATGCCCAGCATTGTATGTAGTTACTGGGAATCGAACTCAGGACCTTGCACTTGCAAGGCAGGTGCTGGAATCACTGAGCTAAATCTCTGGCCCATTATGGTTGTATTTGAATATGAATTCCTTCCTCATTGGGGCAGATCCATGAGTAGGAGGAAGGGTGGAAAGAGAATGACAATTTGAACATGTACAGGGTAATGTGGGGACAGGGCACTGAAAAACAGAGTCAGGGAACCTGAAACCTTGCAGATGTAATCAGAGCCAAGATTCCAGGTAAGATTTCTTCTTTGTAAATAGGTTGAAGCCTCTCTCCCTGCTTCAGCTTTCTTCAGTGTCTCAGAGTTCTCTCCTACTCTGGCTATTGCCCTCGTTATGATGATGCCCCAAGACCCTTTCCCCCGTGTTACTGAAGTAATAAATTGTTGAGCTTTGCGCCAATTTATATCTCTGCTTTCCAATGAAATCATCGGAAAATTGGCCTCACATAATGTGCTCACTTGTTAACTTGGTTTCGACTATTCATTACTCAGTCTTCATGCTGTAGGGGCTCCAGAAATCTTCCTGTGTGATGATCTCATTTTACAAAGGAAGGCACTGAGGGTCAGACTGGATCGGTTTGTATAGAAGGACCTAAAAGGCAGATTTTGATAGGTCCCCAAGAAGCCAACTGCGGGTGACGTTGCACAGACTAGGCTTCCCTGGTGACCAGATGCAGTATTCACTGTTACCTTCTCCACTGACAGGACTCTTCAGTCTAGGGTCATGTGTGTAGTTTAGTCGCCTATGTGGAGGAGAAGAAGAAGAAAGGGAATGTTTCCAGTACGTATGGGACCCAAAGGGCAGCCTTAAGTCTTTGAGGGCTCAGGATGAAATGTATAAGTTTCCAAGAAAGTCTTGGGAGAACCATTTAGATTCTGATTTTGTTATAACTCAGAGAGAGGGAAAAAAAAGATACTAGTGACCTTGTCAGTAACATCCTTATTTCTTCTTTCACTGAAAGGGAGATGTTATCCAGTCTGCAAGGACAAATGAGAGAGATTGGGGGAATGAAGAGAATGCGAAGAATAAGTTTCTTGAAATTGGAGAATTGTGTCAGGGAAGAGGAGGCAACAGGCAAGAGGGACAATAGTTAGAAGCTGTGTTTTCTCAGTTCAAGTGTGAACCGACTGAACAAAAACAGAATCCCTACACCAAAAATATAGTAATATTGATGTACGTGAATATATAGGGTTATTTGTTGTAGAAATGTTTCCCTAACAGTCTAAGAGGATTAGTCATGGATCTTAGTACATCTTGTAGTGAAATATGTCAGGTTAGTGCAAGTCTAGATTCATTATCATGAAAACTTTTCCATAAGTATTTTTTTTTTGAGACAGGGTCTCACTTTGTAGTTCAGCCTGGCTCTGAGCTCACTATATAGCCCAGGCAAGTCTCGAACTCAGCAATCCTCCTGTCTCTGCCTCCTGAGTGCTGGGATGACAGGCGTGAGCCACCACACCCAGCTCTATAAGTATTTTTTTAGTGAAAAATACATCATTTACATGAAATAGTATCTCCTATACATCACAGTCCATTTTCTGGTGTTATAACAAAATATCTAAAGCCAGTACTTTTTAATGAAGAGAGGTCAATTAGCCCATAGTTTTGGGGGCTGGAAATCTGAGATCAGATAGCCCATCTGTTAGGTCTCTGGTGAAAGCCCCTGTTTATGTCACAGCATGGCAGATGGTGCCATGGCCAGAGCATATGCAAGAAGGAGCCATCACATGATAAGACAGGAGGCCGGAGTGGGGAGAGGCTAACACTGGTCTTCTCGTAAGTCTACTCTCTTGGGAACTAACAAGATGCCATAGTCAAGGTAATAGATTTAATATAGAATATGTAACCATTTTATGGACTATTTTATGATGTTCACCCAAAAGTCAGATGCAGAGGAGCATAAGAGATCGAGTTCACACTAGAGACGCAGCGGCCTGGATCCCACAGCAATGTCCCACACAAGTCCAGCTGAAGGCCTGGAGCCCACGACAATGTCCTCTGTCAGTCCGCACAGTGGCCTGGAGCCCACAGCAGTAACTCATGCAAGTTCTTCTCAAGGATCTGCACCGGGAAGGCCCGAAGGCCCGTGGTGAAGCCAGAAAACTGGCCCTGGCAGCATAAAGGATCTGTGCCATCAGGCTGAGGGATCTACATTAGAGTCCGGAAGTGACGCTGTTGGTGAAGACCAGAGCTCCCCTGAGGAGAACAGCAGCCATGTCCAGGGGCAGTGAGCACCAGGCTCCTCCACTGACGATGATGAGAACAGCCACCTTCACATCCGGAAGACCATCCAAGGCAAGCCTCCCCAGGAAAATCAACTTCTCCTGTTCTCTGCCATTGGCAGCAATGCTCAGTGGGCGCGGGTTTGCCATGCCCAGGGCCGTGCTGACTCGGTTCAGCTGCACATTCCAAGCTGATCATCACACCAAGGTTCTGTGAGAACCAAATCAGTCTCTCCTGAAATCCTTCTTCCCAGCGACACAATTACCTCTCGCTTGGCCCCACCTCTTAGAGTTTCTCCTACTTCCTAATGCTGCCACACTGAGCAATGACCTCTGATATTAGTATTTTATTATTTCACATTTCTATAGTATCTTGTATTAATAGAATTTTCCAATAGTATTTTCTGCTCTAATGTAATTTAGAGCTTTTTAAAAAGTGGAGTAGAAGGGCTGTATCGGTGGGTGCTGGAGTGAAGCCAGAGCAGGCCAGGTTAGCCCACGTATGGGTCTGTGTCCTGCACGCAGGCTGTTCAGACAGTTCTTCCCCATGTCCCTCTAGATGTCCTGCTGAACCCTCTGAATGTGCAGTCTTCTCAGTTTATCCCTGTTTTCCCACTCAGAGTGGCTTCCTCCCCTGGCTGATGATAGTCAGTCCTCTGAGTACGACCTTCACTTTGAAGCCTTCCTGGCATCTCCTGGAAGATATGGAATTATGAGTATTTGCTCATATATCTGCGAAATGAGCCAGGCTGTGATTGCCTTAGTGACAGTCACTGGGGTGGGAGTCATAACTGTAGGAGCCAGGAGAAGTGCCCCACAGTATTAAAGAATGGGAAGTGCTGTTGTAGCAGGAAGACAAGACGACGAATGTGACAGAGTCACATTCTGGCTGGAGTGAAGCCAGAACAGGCCAGGTTAGCGAATGCTGGCTGAGCGGTTATGCTAATGAGACTTCCAAGCGGAGCAGGAGAAAAAAAAATGCTGAAAATTTAAATCCTTAAGTTAAATAAAAATTTAAGCAGGAGAGAAGTCACATTATCTTGGCTACAACACAACAATGTTTTTCATCTGTTACATTGGCTACATTGAAAAGGTTTTTATGATACAAAGTCTGATGTTTTGGGAAGACTTGCTGATGGGAGGATAACTCGATGCTTTGGCAGCACCTGTCCTTTAAGTTCATTTATTTTTGGCTAAAGCAGACAGACTATGAATTTACCCTGCTTACAGGCATACCTGTGTGTAAAATAACATTTATGCAAGGCCACTCATTACAGAGTTTGTTGGTAATAGTAAGTGTTTGGAAACAACTTGAAAGCCACTAATAAAAAGAGATTCGAGTACTCACTTCGGCAGCACATGTACTAAAAAGAGATTCGTAAAAGGCTAAATGTCCATAAAGTGGAACAGTCTGGAGCTTTTGAAAAGAATAAAGCAGTTCCCTGTGTGCTGACTGTCATGATCTCTTTACATGAAAAAAACATGAAGTACATAATATGATTTATAATCTATTAAGATTGTAAAAAATGATATATAGATAAATCCACATATAAATATAATAGTTACACAATGTAGTAGTTGCTAAGAGCATGAAACAAAGCACTAGGGACTGGGCTGCTTAGTAGCAGAAATGCATTTCTCACAGTCCTGGAGGCTGTCAGTGCCACACGAAGGTGCCATCAGGGCCTTTCCTCCTGAGGCTATGCCCTCCTTGCTTGCGGGTGGCTTCTCCTGAGCCTCGGCACAGTCTTCATTGTGCTCAGGCTTCTTTTTTCTTTTAGAGACAGGGTCTTGCTTTGCTGTAGTTCAGGCTGGCCCCGAGCTCACTACATAGCCCAGGCTGGCCTCGAACTCACAGCAGTCCTCCTGCCTCTGCCCCCCCGAGTGCTGGGATTATAAACCTGAGGCCCCCCCCAGCCATTGTGTTCAGATTTAATCTCCTTTTCTTTATAAAACATCAGACATCCAGGAGTAGCACCTCTCCTAACAACAGCGTTTAACCTTATTCACCTCTTTATAGACCCGATTTTCCCATGTGCCTCCCACATTCTGGACTATTGGGGGCCAGACTTCAGCGTGTGAATTTAGGATGAGAAGAGAACCACATTTCTCTGACCTAGAAAAGCTGCTGTCTCATGTAACTGCCAGTTAGGAACAACCTGTTAAGACTTGTCCCATGCAGGGCTACCTAGTTCTCTTGCAATAATTCCTTTGCACCAGCCATAAGGTCCTGTAGGGGTGGTGGTGGGGAATTCCTCTTAGGGATTTCCCCCTTGGCATGCAGGGTGGCCCGTCTCTGCTGCTA
>PVIC010057535.1:0-10718 GCA_004025085.1 Thryonomys swinderianus
AAAAAAAAAAAAAAAAAAAAAAAAAAAGGAGCAGGGAGCCACAGCCAAGACTCTCCCTCGCTGCAGTCGCTGTACTCTGAGCCCCACAAACTGCCTCTCTTGTTACCTCTGCTGCTTTGTGTGTGTCATGGTGTTTCTCCTCTGTGCCATCCCTGCCTCAGATCCAGCTGACAATGCACTAAAATCTCTGAACTATAAGCCAAAAAACCCCATCCCCTCTATTTTTGGATGTCAAGTATTTTGGTTCAGTGATGAGAGAAAAGTTACTAACATAGAATTGAATCCATACTGGTCTCCACCTTCAGCCCTTTTACATATATATATTTTTTTAATTTTTTTTGAGACAAGGTCTCGCTTTATAGTTCAGGCTGGCCCTGAGCTCACTATGTAAAGGCAAGCCTTGAACTCAGCAATCCTGTTTCTGCCTCCCGAGTGTTGGGATTACAGGCGTGAGCCACCACGCCTGGCAACCCTTTTATATTTTTATACATAGAAACAGGATCTTAATAAGTCCCTCAATCCCTCAAACCAGGCTCACCTGTCCAATACTCTTGCTTTAGCCTCCCAAGAATTAAAAGCAGGCACGTCCGTGCCCAGCTATACGAAATCTTACCCAAGACCTCATAGATGCTCAACTCATGCTTCCTGAATTTTAATGTGTGTAGGAATTGCTTGATTAGTAGGGGGATAGCTCAGCAGTAGAGTTTTACTAGCATACTCGAGGCCTTGGCTTCAGTTACCACAGCGATGGGAAAAAGAGCCATGTTCAAGTATTAAAGATGTAGACCCTCCCCTTCGAGAGGCTATGATTAATTTTATTTGGGGGAGGGGCCCAAAAGCTACCATTTCAGCACATCTGTTGGATGATTCTGCTGCAGGTGTTTATGATGAACTCCAAAGAAATGTAACAAACCACTTGTCCTTCCATTTGTAATATCCACCTTACCTGAACCTTCAGATGGACCCCGTCTGTTTACTCATTTTGTTGAGATTAATTCATTTCAATTCTTGGACAGATGATCCTACTTTCTCCTACATGATAATATAGTTCCACACAGCCACTCCATTGTCACCTGCTGGGACTGGCAAAGGAGATGCATTGTAGCAAGATGCTCTAGAAGATTTATATATTGAATTAGCTCCAGTCGGGTCCGGGCCTCATCTGCGTACTCTGCAACAGTCCTGAACAGTTCCATGTGTTGGTTCCCTCTTCATTCATGCTGTATATTCTTTTTTTTTTTTTTTTTTTTTGAGACAGGGCCTCGCTTTGTAGTTCAGGCTGGCCCTGAGCTCACTATGGTGCCCAGGCAAGCCGCTGTGAACTCAGCAATCCTCCTGTCTCTGCCTCCCGAGTGCTGGGATTACAGGCGTGAGCCACCAAACCCGGCACTGCGGTATGTGGTATTGATTGCTGGTGGGCGTGAGTCACCACGCCCAGCATTCTATGTGGTTACCGGGGATCTAACTCAGGACCTTGCGCTTGCGAGGCAGGTGCCGGAACCACTGAGCTAAATCTCCGCCCCCATGCTGTATATTCTTGTACATGTGTATATTCTTGTTCATGCTGTATATTCTTTCTACTACAGACCAGTAGTATGACATGGGAGTATATTAGAACCACAGACTTCAGGACCCACCCAGACCTACTGAAACAGAAGGTGCCTTTTGAACAAAATTCCCCTGTGGGGTCCTGGGCAAGGTGAAAGATGCAACATGGTAGACAGCAGCCATTTTCCAAAAGAATTAACAGGTAATTAGAGGGTCTCTTGTTACAAAATTCGGCACATTCCATGAATTGTGTCATTGAAATGAGTTCCTAAGTTCTCTAGCCTGGGGCGGACACTTTTTTTCCTTGCACGTTCACCGGGTTGATGTTACTAGCAAGGCTGGTCAGGGCTCCAGCCCCGTCTTAGCCCAGACTCCTGGGGAAATCACCGAATTCCGGGTGTGTAGGATTCTTATTGCTGCGACAGAGTTTCACCATCGTAGACCACTCTGCTGTCCCCAGCTTTCTGATCCCATCCCCTCATCTCTCGAGAGCCCACATCTGACTGGAAGACTTCACCAAGAATGTCACCCACAGGCAAGGTCCTGGGAGAGGGACTGGCAGGAGCCCACGCGAATGAGAACCGAGAAGCATTCTGCCCAGAAGAGGATCGGGACGATTGTGACAATTATCATGAGGCTAAAGAGGTGCCGGGCGCCCTTGCCAGCACCCTGGAAGTATCAACACAGTAACCCTATGGAGCACGTAAAGCCACTTGCCAAGCACGTTTGTGCCGAAGGAAAAGGCAACTGCTGGCTGCAGAGCCCATGGTCTGAACCAGTATTTAAGAAAAAGCTGTTAGGTAGACATGGTGGTGCATGACTGTGATCCCAGCATGTGAGAGATGGAGGCAGGAGGGTCACCACGATTTCAAGGGCAACCTGAGCAACACGGTGACCGAAAGACCAGCCTGAACTGCCTACTGAGGTTGTGTCTCCAAATATAAACCAAAGAAAAAGGCCACTGAGCTGACAGATGGCGCAGGGAATGGACAGGGGCTCCCACAAAACTCCCCACTATCATGAGACAGTGTCTGCTTCTTAATGTCCATACGAAGCCTCCACACTCCAGCCAACCTTACACTTACTTCTCCTCAAAGAAGGGTCCAGAGTTCTCCGGTGCCACTGCGGATGGTGATACACAAGCGGCGCTGAGGAAGTCGAAAGCAGAGAGCTCTGGACACATGGAGAGCCCAAGGGGACTTCGGCTGGAATGACACCACAGAACCAACCACAGGGCACACAGAAAGTTAAGTTTTCACGCTTCAGCCAAGCTTCAGAGAACATTACTCAAGTCAGTCTGGTGGTGCACACCTGTCATGACAGACTTGAGAGGCTGAGGCAGGAAGATTGCATATTCCAGCAGTGCTAGGTGAGCAACTTTTGGGAGGAATACTGTCCCAAATTAAGAAGGGCTGAGAATATACCTCAGTGTGAAAGTGCTAACATCAATTACCAGTGCCACACACAAAGATGAATCAGCAAGGGCCAGGGATTTAGCTCAGCGGTTTTGGGGTCTGCCTGGCAAATGCAAGATCCTGAGTTTGATCCCGGGTACCACATACCACAATGCCGGGCATGGTGGCTCACACCTGTAATCCCAGCACTCGGGAGGCAGAGGCAGGAGGATTGCTGAGTTCAAGGATAACCTGGGCTACATAGTGAGCTCAGGACCAGCCCGAACTACAAAGTGAGCCCCTGTCTCAAAAAGCTAAAAAACAAAACAAACAAAACACCTAAAATATTATATAATTGTATTATTATAAAAACATTTTTATTATAATATTATTTATGCAAAGTAAGCAGAGAATGGTAGAGTCACAAATAAATTGACAGATAGAAACTTGTAACTGAGGGCCGGAAATGTAGCTTGGTGATAGACCATTCCCCTAGAGTACACACAGTGTTGCAAAAGAAGAAAAGAAAACAACTATGTTGCCGGGCATGGTGGCTCACGCCTATAATCCCAGCACTCGGGAGGCAGAGACAGGAGGATTGCTGAGTTCGAGGCTTGCCTGGGCTCCATAGCGAGCTCAGGGCCAGCCTGAACTACAAAGCAAGACCCTGTCTCAAAAAAAAAAAAAAAAAGAAAACAACTATGTCTATGCCTTGCATGGAACAGGACGATGCAGCCCTGGTTTATGATGAACAGCAGCTTGGGAGGAGAACAGCGGGAAGAATAGCCCTCCTTTCCTCAGCACACCCCCTTTTCTGATTGTTTGGGTTTGCTTCTGTGGTGCTCGAGCTTGAACCCAGGGCCTTCTCATGAGCTTTACTCACTGCCCTTTCTATTTTTTATTTTGAGGCAGAGTCTTGCTAAATTGCCCAGGTGGAGCTGGAGCTTGTGATCCTCCTGCCTCAGCCTCCCAGCGTGTTGGGTTTATAGGTGTGTGCCACCACTCCCGCTCGCTGTACTTTATAATAAAAAGAATGAACACCTCAAGCCTGTTCCGAGCACACCTGCATGCTCATTGCGTGGCCCTCCTGTACTCACCTCCAGTGAGGGAGCTAAGTATCTTAGCACTGGCACCCCTTAGGGCCGAGGATGTAGCTCAGTGGCACCAGGCATTAGAATCCCCTTCCTCGATGGAGGCATTTCCTACCCTGGCTCCACCCCTGTGCCTGCAAAAGTCAGTTACTTTCTCAGTAGGACAGGCCGCGTCAGTGTCCCTGTCTGAGGAGAACCTGGGTGGGCAGAGTGGGAGCAGGGGGCCGGTACTTGTGGCGTGAAGAGCTGCTGATGTCCGCTTTTGGCTCAAGCCTGCGGTGCTTGCGTGCATAGTGCAGATGGCTGTGATATCTGGACACAGCCTGGCAGCTGCAGGCTGCATGGGACCAACTCCCAGAGCATCAGTTTAGGCTTTGTTCTGGCCATGTAATGGCCGAACCTTGTTCTGCAGGGAGACTGTTCAGTATTTCCTTAACATTTTCCTCTTCTTCTGTATTCAGACAGGTTTTTGTATTGAAGCCTTTCTGTCTTCATTCTTTTCTTCCCTCCTTCCTTCTTTCTTTTGTTTTCTTTCTTCTTTCTTTTGAGACATTCTTGTGAGGTAGGTCAGTCTGGCCTTCAACTCCCAGTGATTTGCCTGCCTCAGCCTCCCAGGCGCTGGATTATGGGCATGCGTCGCTCTTGCCCAGCCTCTAATAAATCTTTCTCCTTAAAACAGCCAGATTTGATATCACTTGCTTGAAATGAAGAACACTGAGTGATGTTTTCAGGGGGTTGGAAATGGAGGAGATGCCAACACGGAGTTCAACACCGAGTCCTTTATATCAAGACTAAATGATACCGCACAGATACTTGAAGTTACTACCTTGAATTCCTAAGTCACTTGATGACAATACTTGGGCCTTCTTCTGCAGTGGAGAATGCCAGGGCCGAAAGCTTAGAAGCTGCAGGACAGGTGTGAAAGGAAACATAAGGACAGAAGTTGACCTTGTATGAAATCACCCAGCTCCCAGCTGTTCTTACTGAGTGGACCTCACGGAACTGGGAGAGGCAAAGGCAGGGCTCAGACCCTTTCTGTGTCCACAGCAGCACTGATGGTTGACCCATGTTTATTTAGACTCTTCTGGATTGTAAAATTTGTTCAGTGTTAGCAAAATGGTTCAGAGCGGTGGGAACAAGTAGTTTCCCCCAAAAGGAGGTGTTTACATCTGCTGTACTTAGAAAGCATCTCAGTGTGACAACAAAAGAATTCTCAAGCGCATCCGCGGTTGTTTAAGTTAAGCTCTCCAGGAGCTGCATCAGCACTACCTCTCCGGTACTGCCGGCTGACCTCGGAAGAGGGCAGCTTGAAAATGTGGTGCTAACTTTACAAATCCCCAGCTTTCATTATCTTTTTTTTTTGTTTTGTTTTTTGAGACAGGGTCTCACTTTGTAGTTCAGGCTGGCCCTGAGCTCACTATGTAGCCCAGGCAAGCCGCCGCGAACTCAGCAATCCTCCTGTCTCTGCCCCCCGAGTGCTGGGATTACAGGCGAGAGCCACCACGTCCGGCACTGTGGTATGCGGTGTTGATTGCCTGTAATCCCAGCACTTGGGAGGCAGAGGCAGGAGGACTGCTGAGTTTGAGGCTTGCCTGGACTACATAGTGAGCTGAGGGCCAGCCTGAACTACAAAGCGAGATCCTGTCTCTAAATAAATAAATAATACATACATACTTTGTGGAATCCCATTAACTCCAGTTATATTATTGAAAGTATTTCTTTATCAGAAGGAAAGTTTGGCTTAGTAATTCGATATTTCTTTTTGCTTCTTTCTGTTTTTTGTTTGTGTGTTTGTTTTTGGTAGTACTGGGAATCAAACCCGGCCCCTTCTCCTTCTCCTGGTCCGAGATTCTTTTTTATTTCTAACATCCTGTGAGACATTGCCTATTGCTGCCTGTCATGAGAGCAGAGCATTGAATCGCATTCCCTTTTCTACATGAATGTGATTTTGTTTTGGACAAGAAATATACTGGACTCTCTTCTTCCCTGGCATGAAAGAATACAGTGGGTGGGTAACTTGTGTTTCTCTTGGGGGTTTATGCAAATGATTTCACATCGTCTAGGCTGCTTCTGAAGATGCAGGTGTCTGGAAGAGAAAGTGCTAAAGTAACTGCTAAAGTAAAACCAGACCAAGAGAAACTTTCTTTGAATTTGCCCACTAAAACACGTAATTTATTAATATTAAAAGATTTTCAAACCCACTGTCCTATGAATGGTTTTGTTATTACGTAGCATCTAGTTTGAAGTTTAGCATTGCTGAGAGACCACTGAAGTCATCTCAGTTTTGCTACTCTGTCTTGAGAGTTCCATTGCTGAATTCAACTAGCACACAGTCCCACAACCCACAGGCTGTTTTAGAACAACCTCCCAGGAGAACGAACCCCAGGGTCCAGTGATGACCCCTCCCAAGGCAGGGCACCCCCTCCCCTAACAACTTCTCCTAGGCTCCACCTTTCAATGTCGCCATGCCAAACCTCACATTCCCAACAAATGAACCCTAAAGCAAGGGCAAATACTTCTTTTCCTGACATCCCAAAGTGATACCAAGATATTAATATACACCTTAAAGAAAATTGTGCTAAAACAAGTTGTTGATAAACTTAAAATATGATTTGTTAAAGGCAATTCTGCCCTGGCAACTTAGGGTGGGGGAACGGGAAAAAAAATGAGAATTAAATTGTGTTGTACACTGGTATATATTTCCAATGTTGAGTGGATCATGATGTGTATATCCAATGTACCAATAAAGATAAAACTTTTTTAAAAAAGAATATCCGTTAATAGGAAGAGGATCAAGGTTCCTTGAAATAGAGAAGGATGGGAGGGGGGAGAAGAGAGAAAGAGAGAACGAGAGGGAGGGAGGGAGAAAGAGAGAAAAAAGAAAAAAAGAAAGAAAGAATGAAAGAGAGAGGTGGGGGAGTAGCTCAGTTCAAAGGATCTGGGTTCAATCCTCAGTACTGCCAAAATTTTCAAAAATCATACTGTTAGTAGTTTTGCGGATGAGATCAGAAGTTACATTTGGTAGAAACATTAATAAATACATATTGAGTTCATATAATCTTCACTCAGTTGACTGCTCACTAAATCAAGAGACTGACAAAAAGTCAATAACAATTTGAAAAGTTTGTATTTTGCTTTGCTTTGTCTCCCAAGTAAGAGGACATACCTAAGTACTTAATAGTAAAATAATTATACCTGAGGTCACCTAGCTCCTCCTAAAGAGAACTGAACCTGCATATTACAAAGAATGGTGTTGCTATCCACTTTCAAGGGTCTATCTCACAATTAATCAATTTGTGTCTATAAATTATACAGAAATTTGCAATCCCTACAGCGTCTGTGGGGTAGTTTGTGTTTAATTTGCTCATTAGTGTGTTCTTAGCACCAAAAGGCATCTACAGTAGGAGTTCAACAAAGATTTGCTATTTAGTTCAGTGGTGCTGTTGCCTGCCTTGCTAAGCACAAGGTCATGAGTTTAATCCCTGAAACTGCAAAAACAAAATAACAAAAACAAATATTTGCTAAATAAAGATAGTCCAAAACAGATTTTTCAGGGGCCCAAACCACATGCATATTTGAGGATTTCCTTTTAAGAAAGCCTCCCACATTACTGACAAATAAGTTTCAAAAATGAAATTTATTTCAAGTAAGAACAAACTCAAATATTGCCACATTTTAAAACTAACAAATACTACTTTATATAAATCTAGGAAAATAACGTAGTATGTTTATAATTGATCTTCATAATATTTTGTTTTTGAGAATGGTCTCACTTTATAGTTCAGGCTGGCTCTGAACTCACTATGTGCAGTAACCAGGGGAAGGGAACGTAATTACAACCTTTCATTAGATTCTAGTTTCCTGTGAGTCAACGGCACATAGTGAAATAATAAGTAGGCAGAAATGAGGTTCAGAGAGGCTAAGTCTGGGCCTGATCCATGCTACTGTGGGTAACAAAAGAACCCAGGCCCCTAGCCTTCCACACTTTTATTCAGCAGCTCTCCAATAACAAAAATGTAACAAACTCAGAAGGCAGAGTAAACACCAGCAATGGAGCAGTTCCACCTTGAAGCATCACAGCATGTGGTAGACCAGAGTCTTTGTTGTTATCCAGGGTGAAGGTGAGCTGAATGCAAAGCCAAGGCAAGTCCGGAAGGGTGTTCCAATCATTCCTCCCAAACAGGATTTGTTTTGCAACATAGTTAAGTCCAAAGTCTGCCTGCAGGAAGGCCTGGTCAGTTTTGACCTTCTAATTATTTCTCTGAAACAGGATTGTTCCCAACAACTATGCAGTTCAGGCAAGTCTCGAACTCACAGCAATCCTTCTGCATCTGCTTCCTGAGTGCTGGAATTACAGGCATAAGCCACCACGCCTGAGATTATGGTATGTGGTTGCTGTAGATTGAACTCGGGAATTTGCACTTGCCAGGCAGATGCCAGAACCACTGAGCTAAATCCCTGGCCCCGTATTTTCAATTTTAACTGTTATTCTTCCTTTATTCAAGCCCAACACTTTAGCCAAGAAACTACAAGTACTTCTTATGGATGCCCACAATATGCTCTCTAACTAGAAGGCTCTACTACCTCATGTCCGTAACTCCAAATTCTAAGTATTTCTTGAGTGCCTGCTCAAATTCCATCTATGATATATTCCCTCAACTGATTCTTCCAAAAAGATTTGGTTGTAATTTTTAGTCTCATGTGTTCCTTTCCTATTTATATTAATTTCCACGCTTTGCCTATTTAATTAAAAGACAACATTTTGTTGCACAATAAATGTCTTTTTAGTTCACTGACCCAAACATAAGACCCAAAACTATAAAACTCTTAGGAAAAAACACAGGGAGAAGCTTCATGACATTGAGCTTGTATGTTAGTCACTGTCCTTGTTCCTGAAACACAATTTTTTATATCCCCAACTTCAAAGAGTAGTTTTTTTTTTTTTGACAGTTTCCAAAGTTTCAATCTGTGTTTGGCAGGCTTGAATGCAGAAAACAGCAAGATTGAATGGCCCTAGACAGAGGAAAACTGCTCATATCACAGTGGCCAGGAAGCAGATTGAGAAGGGAGGAGAGAGGAAAGGAAATATTTCCTTCCAGATCATGCCCCACCAAAGAAAAACTTTCCTCTCGGGCCGGAGGATTAGCTCAGTGGTTCCAGCGCCTGCCTCACAAGCACAAAGTCCTGAGTTCGATCCCGGTAACCACATATAATGCTGGGCGTGGAGACACACACACCAACAATCAACACCGCATACCACAATGCCGGATGTGGTGGCTCACGCCTGTCATCCCAGCACTCGGGAGGCAGAGACAGGAGGATTGCTGAGTTCGCAGCAGCTTGCCTGGGCACCATAGTGAGTTCAGGGCCAGCCTGAACTACAAAGTGAGACCCTGTCTCAAAAAAAAAAAAAACTTTCCTCTCTCAACGAGACTCCACTTCTGAACATGTGAAGCTCTTGGGGTCAATCTAGATATAAATCATATCACATTACCCTTGTGCCCAAAGACATATCTATCTCATTATACAAAATGTATTTAATCCATCCCTAAGAGTTGTTAAACTCTTAACAGTTCCAGTATTGCTGAAAAGTCCAAGTACAAAGTCTCCTCTGAGACTTAGGCAAACTTTTAGCTGAGAGCCCCTGTAAAAATTAAAAGGAAAGTTAAACTCTGCTGACCGACAAGGGCAACCATTCCCATTCTAAAAGAAAAAAATAAGGGATAAAATAAATAGGACCAAAGCAAGATCAAAACCAAGCAGATAAACATTTTTGGGTAGACAGACTCTTGAACCACTGAATTAAATCTCTGGTACCCCATTTCCACATTATGAAAGTTATCACTCAATTAGGGTCTTAATTGCCACAATACTCCATGGGAAAGATTCATCTTTTCTTTTGTACTCAGTAAATCTCTGGAGTGGTATTCTGGGAAGTATTAATACTGTGTCTGCCATCAACATTTCGTCCAGTGGTTTTAGCATCCAGTAGTCTTTCTGGTATTAATAGTAATATTTTCTGACCAATTTTTATTATATATTTTTTAATTGACTGGTTTAAAAGTCTTAAATTACAAATGGAATATATTAGGCCATCAGCCAAAAGTCCTCCACTGTCTTCTATTCCTCATTAACAATTTCTCATATTTGCTTTTTGATATTTAAGACTTTTGTTGAGAACACAAAATCATGGAATACAAAACAATTAAATAAGTGCCTTAATAGAATAGAAATATATTTAGAAGTTTCAACGAGGGACTTTTTTTTTCTGACTGGGAGGAGGTAGTGGAGGCATGTGCCTAGGTGGTGGGGATGAGTGCCTTACAGTTTCAGGAAATCCCACTACCTAAAACAAGTGGGATGATGGGCTGAATGAATACTACTAACAAAGGATTAGAGCAGAACAGTGGAGCCAGTTCGTGCTGGCTTTCCAGAGCTGATTACTAAATTTTGCAGAATTTTTGTGACCTGGTTGTTAAGCACAGTCATTACAAAAAAACTTAAATTGTATAAATCTCTGTTTCAGTTACTTTTCTCATTGCTGAGATAAAATACTCAACACCCAAAAGAGAGGAAGGGTTTCTTTAGCTCACAGTTTGGAGAAGTTTCAGTCCATAACCGGTTGGCTCCGAGGCAGGGTGGCACATGGAAGAGGGCCTACAGTTTACGGTGGCCCAGAAGTAGC
>PVIC010057536.1:0-10635 GCA_004025085.1 Thryonomys swinderianus
ATGAGCTTAATAAATCATTTAACTGACTAATGGGAAAGAAACCAGTTGCATGGTGACCTAAGTCACCAACTGGCAAATTTTCAAAATCTTTTCCAAACCATTATGGGTCTTTTTATACCTATAATTTTTCAGAATCAGGTACTAGTTGACTGCAACTATTTGCCCTATGACTTCTAGAAACTCATTTGACTTCTGTGAAAGGTAAACAAAAATACCCTTCCATAGTAAAAGTTTGTAAGTTAAATGGTCAACTGTCAAAACAATACAATGAGTAGCTGTGTTACCTGGTGAAAATTCTTAGATAGGATGTTTTAAATCTACTTAACAAATATTTTCTAAAACACAGTGTGAAACATCAATCTCAGTCTAACCCGTATCATTCAGTAATTCTCCACTTCTTATAACAGTCTCTCCACATTTACCAAAAATGCTTGAATAACATTACTTCCATCCAAGTGGCCCCTGAGTACAAGCCAGCTGAGACACTTAGCCAGTTTCAAAGACAAGGAAGAATCTACAATTCTATTGGTATGCCCAGCAATGAAGGCAGTCAATGCATTCTAAAAAGAAGTCTTAGAGCTTCTAGTCAGACTGAGCACTTGGGATCAAGCTCTGGTAACTGGCACCAAACAGTGTTTCTCTAAAAATACTCTTGTATTAAGCCACCAAAGACACAATTTTCTTTCCTTTTTTTTTTGTTTTTTTTTTTTTTTTTTTGGTACTGAGGATCACACTCAGGACCTTGTACTTACAAGGCAGTTGCTGGAAGCACTGAGCTCAACCTCCAGCTCAAAGACAGCAATTTGAAAGGAATAATAACTTCTCTTCCCCTTTAGGCTACCTTCTCCTCCTTTTCTCTCTCCTTACCCCAGACCCTGTGATCACCCAGCATCACTCCTACCAAAACAGATGCATTATGACAAAGGAAACCTTAAGAAAAGACATAAACTCATTTCTAAATTCAAATTGAATTTTCTAGGACTCCAAAGAAACTGAACACAAAAAAGCTAAATATACTAGGAGTTGGCATCTGCTCCTCTGATTGCTTCTTCAGTGTTTTCAAATGAAAGAGTCAGAGACCAGGAATAAAGCCTAATCAAAAGGAAATTGCTTTCAGGAAGGAAACTTAAATTTGTCTAGCATACTTTCCAACAGCAATTGAGACAATACTTTTCCTCCTATGGAGATGTTGAGAAAAGGAAAATGACCTCTTTAGAACCTCAAACAGAATAAAGTCAAGAGCCAAAAATGCCCTTCTCTTAAACCTTGGTACAAAAAATGATAATAACTACGTTCTAAAGCCAATTCTTGCCTGGCATATTTTGTTGGAATTCAAACAAGTTGGTACAGTACTAGCAACTATTTGGAGTCTTTTCTCAGCTCAAATTATTATTATATGAGGTACCTACTTTGGGGAAACTCAGATTTACAATCTCACTTCACTGTTTTCCTCAATGTTGATAACTAACTGCTTGATCAATTTATAAATACATAACTAAAAGTCTCAGCTGGGCACTGTGGTTCAGACCTGTAATCTCAGCTTCTTATTAGGAGGAATTGAGTCACAGCTTTTCACTGGGCTCTATCAAACCATTCTTACTCCTTCACTGAGACAACAGGATTTCAAGTTCAAGGCTAGCATGGGAAACTTAGCAAGACCCTGGCTCAAAAATAAAAATTAAAAAGGACGGGGATGTAGCTCAGTGGTAGAGTACCCCTAGTTTCAATTCCCAGTACCACTAAATAGACAAAAAAAAAAAAAAAAGTCTTTTTTTTTTTTTTTTTTAAAAGACAGGGGCTAATTTTGTAGTTCAGGCTGGCCCTGAACTCACTAACTTCATAGCCCAGGCTAGTGCAGCCTTGAACTCATAGCAGTCCTCTTGCCTCTGCCTTCCTGAGTGCTGGGATTACAGGCATGAACCACCATGCCAGACATTGTGTTGTGTGGTGCAGATTACTGGGATTACAGGTGTGGTAGATCACGCCTGCCATACCCAGCATTATGGTATGTGGTAATGGGGATCAAACTTGGGACTTTGGGCTTGCCAGGCAGATGCCAGAACCACTGAGCTAAATCCCTGGCCCAAGAAAATATGTCTTAGTGATGAACACAACCCAAAACAAAAACAACTCCTTATGACTGAGAATAGCAGTAGTGGTTTGCTTATCTTTTCCTTCCCCCTGGACCTTTGGCAAGTCTGAGTTTGTCATCCTCCTCTCAAGGCAGACCTGGTCAACAGGATAAGAGCTCAGGTGACCTATGCTACTCCCAGGCCTGGCCAAGTGTGCCCTGAATGTTCTTGTCCCACAAAGGAAGAAATAAACCCCGGGGAGAAACGAGAAGGCACACTTTGAAAATAGTCTCATGTGCTCATTTCACTGTGTAGAATTTTACCTTTGATAATCAACAATATCTGATTTGATTATTATGTAAATGAAAACCTTAAGTCATTATACATCTTGGCATCTATACAGTAATTAAATACTGGCCTTCTTACTGTATGCCCATGTATTACCCCCAAGACCATCAATATGACTCTATTGCATAAAAGAATATTTGCAAAAGTAAATAAATTAAGGATCTTGACATGTGATCATCCTGGATTATCCAAACAGGATTTAAATTCAATTAAGGATCTTCACACAATCTTTACAGATATGGAGAGAAAAAAAGACCATGAACAGATTGAGGAATAGATTAGACTATGCAATCATGGCCAAAGGACATCTATAACCACCAGAATTCCTGTACTCTGTGACTCCTGTACTCTGCCAGGTATCTCTGGCAAAACTCTACCCTAGTGCCTTTGAGGGACCAGGGCTCAGTCAACACCTTGACCTCAGAGTCTTTGTGTTGACAACTATGAAAGAAAACATTTCTGTTGTTCTAACTTATCAAAACACGTAATTCTGGAGCACACAGCTCGTAAGAAAACTCCATACCTCAGTAATTTTAGTAGGGATATTGGTACTGTTATTTGAAACTTTTTTATATTATAGGAAATGATTAATAATTATATTAATGTTAGGGATCACATTTCAATGTAAAAATGATAAAATTAAGGAGATTATGTGAATAAGAAAACTGATATGGAAACATCAGTATAAACTCAGTTTTTAGACATATATTTTCAATCTCGACACACTGAAAAGCACATTCACATATTCAGCAGGTGTAATGAAACTGCCGCTCACATTCTCATCTCTAACACAATTTCCAAAAAAGAAAACAGGGCTTCTTGGAGAAACAGCTGCATTTAGAGGAAGGAAAATACAAGTCAAAGTGAAGAAATATTTTTGTACTACAAAATGAACTCACAAGAATTAATGGAGTTATTTATGCAAAGGACAAATATGGCAGCATGAATGGGTTCTTCCAAGTCTAAAAAGTGATTAATAAAGTTTAAAAAAACCCTCATAAATTCAGTGATACTCAAAAAGAAGCCAGAGAAAATTCTTCAGTAATTCTTTGAGGTATCTATTATACCAAATCCTTTCCTTGAAAAAGAGCAACTGAGCCGAGTGTGGTGGCTCACACCTGTCATCCCAGCACTGGGGAGGCAGAGACAGGAGGATTGCTGAGTTCGAGGCTTGCCTGGGCTACATAGTGAGCTCAGGACCAGCCTGAACTACAAAGCGAGACCCTGTCTCAAAAAAAAAAAAAAAAAAAGAGCAACTGAAAGAAAATAGGGACAATTATATTTCTGGGTAGACTAAGACCTGGTTGAAAGGTCTAGATACTACTAGCTAAATGTAGAAAGGAAAGGAAACTAGGGAATCACTGTTTTGTAACTCATAAAGAAACAGATTATGCCAAAGAATTATCAATTAGACTTAAAACTATTTGATAGGAACTTAAGTAACTAAAACTAAATGATACCAAAGTAAGACTGCACAAATTCCTCTCTACTACATGGAAAAACAAAATTCTAAATGGGGAGATCAGATTGTCACCTAATGGACTGGACAAGCTTACCTAAAAGCAGAACAATGATATGTTGTCTCCCATGATATGCTTGATCAGGGTATTCAACATCCCTCTATAGTGTCTTTAAGTATAGTTCACAGGATATTCAGGAAAGTCAACCCTAAGACACAACTAGGTACAAGTAGAAAGTGAAAACTTCCTATATGAGAGGGTTTATCTATTATCTTCTCTTCTCTCTATGACTACTGTCTTAATTTCTTCTCATTGCTGAAAGAAAATACCCAACACTCAAAAGTTAAAGGGAGAAAGATTGATTTAGCTCACAGTTTGTAAAGGTTTCAGTCCATAATCAGCTGTGGCACGATGCAAAGGGGCATCACAGAGGAGAAACAGTTTGTGGCAGCAGAAAACAGCAAAATCAAGAAAGGGGTGACCACAGCTCTTGGTACCCATTGTACTCATTGAGATTACGTAGGGTAGGTAGCACCCATAGACTTCCTCTTAGTACTCTTGAACCTACTACTGCACATGAATCGATTCCAGTGTCACACACACTACATGCAGCCACAGCTGAAAAGAGCCAACCTATTCAATGCATGATGCTTTGAAGGGACATCTAGATACAAGCCATACCCATCATAAACAAAACCTACTCTAGATTGAAATATATGAACGCAATCTAAAATCTCAGAACCAGAAGAGACCTAAAAGAGCAAAAGGAATTCTAGGAAACAAAGACAAGGCAGGGAATATCACAATCCTCAACTTGAAAATATACTACAAAGCCACTGTGATTTAAAAAAAAAAATAGCATAATGCTGGCAAAGAAACAGACCCAAGATCAGTGGAACAGACTAGAAGATGCAGAAACAACTCCAGGTATACTAAGTTACCTAATCTTTGACAAAGGAACCAAACATCTTCAATGGAAGAAAGATAGCTTCATTCATTCATTCATTTATTTATTTGAGATAGGGTCTCACTTTGTAGTTCAGGCTGGCCCTAAGCTCACTATGTAGCCCAGGCAAACCTCAAACTCAGCAACCCTCCTGTCTCTGCCTCCCTAGTGCTGGGATTGCAGGCATGAGCCACCATACCCAACACTCTGGTATGTGGTATTGATTGCTGGTGGGCGTGAGTAACCGCGCCCAGCATTTTATGTGGTTACCAGAAATCAAACTTCAGGACCTTGCGCTTGTGAGGCAGGCACTGGAACCACGGAGCTAAATCTCCAGCCCCAAAGAAAGCTTCTTTAATAAATGGTGCTGGAAAAACTGGGTATCAGCCTGCCAAGATCTATGTCTTTTATCATGTGCTAAACTGAAATCAAAGTGGATAAGAGATCTAAATATTAAAACAAATGGGGCTGAAAATTTAGTTCAGTGGTTCTGGTGCCTGCCTAGCAAGTGCAAGGTCCTAAGTTCAGTCCCTGGTAACCACATACAACAATACTGGGCTTAGTGATACACGCCCACTAACAATCTCTATTGCATACCACAATACTAGGCATGGTAGCTCACACCTGTAATCCCAGCACTTGGGAGGCAGAGGCAGGAGGATTGCCGAATTCGAGGCTGGCCTGGACTACATAGGCAGCTCAGGGCCAACCTGAACTACAAAGTGAGACCCTGTCTCAAACAAACAAACAAAACCCACATAATCACTAAACCGCTGGAAGATAGATTAGATAGAACTCTTGAAGACACTGGGGTAGGAAAACACTTTATAACAAAACCTCAGTCACACAGAAACTACCAAAAAGAATCAACAAGTGGGATCTTGTTAAAAAGCTTCTGCACAGTGCCGGTCGTGGTAGCTCACGCCTGTAATCCCAGCACTCAGGAGGCAGAGACAGGAGGATTGCTGAGTTTTTTTTTTTTTTTTTTTTTTGAGCAGGGTCTCGCTTTGTAGTTCAGGCTGGCTCTGAGCTCACTATGTAGGCCAGGCAAGCCTTGAACTCAGCAATCCTCCTGTCTCTGCCTCCCGAGTGCTGGGATTACAGGCATGAGCCACCAGGCCCGGCACTGTGGTATGTGGTATTGATTGCTGGTGGGCGTGAGTCTCCATGCCCAGCATTGTATGTGGTTACCAGGGATCAAACTCAGCACCTTGCGCTTGCGAGGCAGGTGCCGGAACCACTGAGCTAACCCTCTGGCCCAGATTGCTGAGTTTGAGTCTTGCCTGGGCTACATAGTGAGCTCAGAGCCAGCCTGAACTACAAAGCAAGACCCTGTCTCAAAAAAAAAAAAAGCTTCTGCACAGCAAAATAAACCACTACAATGAAAAGACAATCCACAGTATGGGGGAAAAAATTTTAACAGCTGTTCCACAAAGGACTACTATCTAGACTATGTAAAGAACTTGAAAATCAGTGCCTCCCAATTTAAAAGTCCAATTCAAAAATGGGCAAGTGAAATGAACAGACATTTCTCAAAGAAGCAGCAGCAAAAAGACACACACAGACACACACACACACAGACAAAGTTCAACATTGCTGATCATTTGAGAGATGCAGATGAAAACAATACTGAGATTCCACCTCTCTGCAGAAAGAATGGCTGCTATCATGAAATCAACCAACAACAAATGCGGGCAAGGATCTGGGGGAAAGGAACCCTTCCCCACTAGTACAATCACTGTGGAAATCAGTGTGGAGATTCCTCAAAAAACTAGGATTAGATATCCCATTTGAGCCAACTATTCCCCTTCAACGTATGTTTCTAAAAGAATTAAAAGTAGGGCCGGAGGGTTATCTCAGTGGTTCTGGTGCCTGCCTCGCAAGCGCAAGGTCCTGAGTTCGATCCCCTCCCCGGTGACCACATACAATGCTAGGTATGGAGACTCACGCCCACCAACAATCAACACCGCATACCACATTGCCGGGCGTGGTGGCTCACGTGTGTAATCCCAGCACTTGGGAGGCAGAGACAAGAGGATTACTGAGTTTGAGGCTTGCCTGAGCTACATAGTGAGCTCAGGGCCAGCCTGAACTACAAAGCGAGACCCTGTCTCAAAAAAAAAAAAGAATTAAAAGTATACCATAGCAATATATGTGCGCCCATGTTTATAGCACAGTTTGCAGTAGCTAATTCTTGGAAACAGCCAAATGCCCATCAGCAGGAGACAGGATAAAGATTTTTTTTTAAATGGAGTATCATTCAGCCATAAAAAAATTATAAACTAGCTAAATAAATACACCTTGAGACTATACTTTAAGTGAAATAAACAGGTCACACATGTAAATACCAAACTGCTTATCTGGTATGAGAAACTAAAAGTGTAAATGAAGACCAAAATGTATAATAGATATTGTGTTTGTGAAGAAAAGGTTGAAAGGAGAGGGGGAAATAGTGGAGGTAAGAAAAGAAGAAAAACTGGGGGCCAAGGATATAGCCCTTGGCAAGTGTAAGGTTGTGCGTTCAATCCCCAGTACTCTGAAGAAGGAGGAGGGAGAAAAAGAAGAAGAAGAACAAGAAGAAAAGAAATGGAAACAAAGCTTTTGCAAATAGAAAAGGGTAAAGGCATGAAAGGAAGGGAAGGGGAAAGGAAAAAAAATCAAGAAGCAAGTTGTGTCATGTACAAGTTCCCAGTGATATGATCATAATGTGTACCTAAAATGTACCAACAAACTTAAGGAAAAATAAAAAGAAATAAATGAAAAGAACATAACATTCAGATGTAACATGTCACTGACCCTGTATTAGATTTTTTTTTCTTTTAAGATAAGGTCTACATCTATGATCCAGGCTAGCTCGGAGCTCATGGCAATTCTCCTGCCTCAGCTTCCCAAATCTTAGCACTACAGGTGTGTAACCACACCCAGCCTTAGACTCTTGACTGAGTAACCCATGTAAAAAGAGCTTGTTAAAGAAAACCTCAAACTACAAATTGAGCAACAGGAAATTCTATCAATTATTTTTCATTTTAATCATGACTTTACTTAGAAAAATCTTATTTTTAAGATGCATACTGACTTAAGGAGCAATTAGAAAACAAAATGCTGAAGGAAAAACATCAGACTACTCAATGGTCAAAAGCTGCACAGAAAGGGAAGATCACATAGGGTTGGGAAGAAATTGAAAAGAATTAAACAGACTACAAAAATTACTAATAATGAATCAAAAATGGAATTATGAAAATATAGTAAAAATGTAAACAATTTGACATTAAACAGTACTAGAATAAAAATGTCAGTTGGTCAGGGGGGAGGGACAGGGAAAGGGAAACGCGCTGCCCCAACAGCTGGAGTAAGGAAAGAACAAAGCAAGTATGCTAAATGTAGCGTCAAAGCCTGGACCAGGCAAGAGAGGCTATCGCTAAATTAAGCGTGGAGTCTGGGACAAGGGGAAGGGCGCAGGGACAGCTTCCACTCCTTCAGCTTTTCCCCACCACCACTGTTTCGTTCGCTGGCTCACATGACTAAGCCGCACAGAAGCCCAGTCCCGCTCACTGATTACACTGGTGTTAAATGGGCAGAGCTCATTACCTGCAATCTGATGGCCCACAGGAAATGATTCACTGCTCTCCAGCAGTTATCTGCTTATTTAGCAGACAATACAGTAGTTCTAACAGGCTCAGGAGACGAACATTAAAAAAAAAAAAAAACCAAAGATATATTTCATCTATAAATTTGTAGGAAATTTTATCCCAGGAACAAATTAGCATGCTGTTAAGTGTTTTGTTTTTAAAAAAGACATCAGGAAGCAGGTGAAAGGCTCCCCCACACCCCACCCAGTGCTCAGGACTGAGCACAGGACCACCTAAGTGTTAGGCACGCACTTTACCACTTCAGTGGTACCATCTCAATAACCACAGCCCCAGTCTCACCCCAAATAATTGCTCTCCCAATGACAAAATCCATTTAGATGTGATAGGTCAGCTGGACTGAACGAGAGAAGCAATGGACTCCCACAGTACAGGAGGACCTCGGTGTGATGGAGCCCCGTTTCCTGGAGGAATGATCAGTGAGCACTACCATCCTGACTCAGCGCGGCTCAGCGGCAGCAGGAACCTTCTCCTCCCTAGATCAGGATCCAAGCCAGGCCTGGAGGGCTGTGATTTGATCTCACAGAAGCACTTAACACAGGATGTTGAGTCTACGTGGGTGCAATTTCTTGCCACCTCTTTAAAAAAAAAACTTTCTTCTATATTGCTCTATACAGGAGAAAAAAGGTGACACTGACACTCTCCCCAGCTCCTTTCTCAACCGGTATAATGCAAAGGAATCCCAAACTACCAGGAAGCAAGATGGACCCATACAGAAAATACTCACAAAAACAAAACACACACCATCAGCACCCAGAGACCCAGAGGAACGCTAACTCAGGCTTAGGCGTGGCACCTCTAATAGCTTCTGGCTGCATTACACATTCATGAACTCTGTACCCATCAGCATTAGTCATGTCAAATGCCCTAAATTCTCCAACTAACCACTTCCACTTTGGCATCCAGCAGAAGCAGAGTTATGAACAAAGCTTCTGTTCAACCTATAAAATGCTATCCCCATCACAAATCACCAAGAGACCACAGCATGAAATTTGGTGACTCTCCTTTATCTACGACCACATTTGTTTCAGTGGATTATTTCCAGGTCCCTGGTGGAAGTAAACAGCTGAAAAGACTTGTGATTAAAAATAGCTAGTCTCACGGTCTCACACACCGGGCGGCATTGGCTTTGGCTAGTCATACACACTGTGGACCTCACTCCCTTCCATCATGTATATAAAATAATAGGTAGGGAACAAACAGTCACGGCAAAAGGATTTTTACTATATTTTGTATGCTCCAATCATATTTTTGAAAAGCGTCTGTTAACTTTTTCAAGAGAAAAACAAGAATGGAGTGGATTAGAATAAACAATCCCTAGGGCCGGGGATTTGGCTCAGTGTTTCTTGTGCCTGACTCCCAAGCACAAGGTCATGAACCAAACCAAAACAAAACTCTAATAACCTGGTCAGAACAGTGATCAGGAACTCTGAGTTCATCTAGGATCTAAAGTTCCCTCACCAGAGCATTTACCTGTACTACCCACTGTGCTAACTTGCAAGGAAATAGTCAAGACCTGACTCCAAAAGCTACAGCCCGGGACCTGCATGCAGTATTGCTGCATGAATGGTGACTGGCAACTGGCTGCTCTTTCCTTGGGCACAAGGGCCACTGAAACAGCAGCTTGGGGGGTTTATTTGTAGTTGTCAAAGGAACTGAACATCCCCAGCTTCCGGTTTTCATGCTGTCATCTCACACTACTATAAAACTCCCCTCGGTGTCCTGGGCGTCCTTGAAAGGAGCTCCTCAGGGGAGCTCTGCCCACTCTCAGCAACCCAGAAACTGGCACTCTGGGATGCATCACACAAAACTCAGCAGGGTGGCCACTTTTCTGTGACTTCCAGTCACCCCAGAGTCAAACTGTGCTCTCACAGTCCTGTAACCCTTAAAGCCCAACAGAATCCAAGAGCAACTTCATATTTACACAATGATCTAGGAAAGGACTAAGGGTGTCATTAGACAATTGTCTCTATAGAGGCTTCTTGGAATTGAATCTTAACTAAAACGAGGCATGATTTATAGACTCTATATCCACCAGAATTAGTTGTCTTAGTGAGCTGTATATAAAATGTACCAATAAAGAATTCAATTGAAAAAGAATTAGTTGCCTTAAAAAAATCTTAAAGATGAATGTACTTACTAGCACTCAATTATATATATAT
>PVIC010057537.1:0-10630 GCA_004025085.1 Thryonomys swinderianus
GGGTGCCTGCTCAGTATTGACTGAGAGGTCCTCCCGAGCCCATTTTCCTGTCTTCTTCTCTTTTCTTAATCCGCGCCCCTTGACTTCACGACCCCGCTGTTTTGTCCGGCTGGCTCCGGCAGGCGCCGAGGCATCGAGAAGCAAACACAGGCAGTGGGTCGCAGGACTGGGCCCTCAGAGGCCCCGGGGAGCCCAAGCACGTAGATGGGGTTGAGCCCCAGGCTCTCATCGTCACGGGGTGAGGGGCAGCCGGCAGGAAGCCCACAGGGACTCTGCCAGCTGGGTCTCACAGGGAGGAAAGCCCGGGGTCCTGCCAAGGGAAGAGGGCACAACAAGACGAGCCATCCCACCCAGTGGAGCAAAATGGAGCATTGTGATGCTGGGAGATTCCAGGTCAGCCCCAGGCACTCAGTGGCTTCTCTGAGAGAACTTCTCCCCAGAGATGCCCGGTCTTGTCGGGGGCAGTGCTTTAGTTTCCATTTCCCTTTCTTTTCCTTAAAATCTTTATTAACCACAGCGCCCTGACAATTGGTTGTGTGAATATGTGAATTGATTCTCAAGAGATGGTGATTGAATAAAAGAACAGTTGGTTCCTTTTTGTTGATGCTTTTTTTGAGACAGGGTCTTGCTCTGTAGTTCAAGCCTCGAACTCAGCAATCCTCCTGCCTCTGCCTCCTAAGTGCTGGGATGACAGGCATGAGCCACCACGCCTGGCTGTTGCTGATTTTGATACAGGCTGGTTGAGAACTCAATAGTCCGGGGCCAGGCATGTGAATGTAGCTCAGTGGTGCTACCACTTGCCTAGCTAGAGCAAGGTTCTGAGTTCAATCCCCGGTTCCAATAAATAATCAATAGATGGATCGATAGATAGAACCTATATACACCAAATAACAAATGTTAATGGACCAACAATTTGGAGAGTATGAGTTGTGATCAGATTATAATCGAAAGAGAGCCTTAAAAAAAGAACTCAGTGGTCCTTCTGCCTCAGCCCTCTGAGAGCAGGGATTACAGGCCTGCACCGCCACACCCGGCTCAGGTGGCCCACATTAAAGTCACTCCCTTACTTTATATGTGTTTTGGCATAGAACCCCTGCCACTCACCGGGTCGTCACTGGCCGCCTCCCAGCCAGGCAATGCTGTGGTCTCCTCTTCCTGTTCACGGTCTGCAAACTCGCTGGGGTGCTCGTTAAGGCTGGAGCTTGTAAACCCCCAGTTGCATTTTAGAAAAGCAATTACCTTGCCTGGATGCTGACAAGGAGAGCGGCCATTCGCCGCCGCCAATAAGTGAAATCAGCTCATGCGAGTCCCCAGGGGCTGCGGAGGATTCAAAAATAGGATGGACTGACCACCGATTGGCGTGGGCGCCGGTGAGGTCACAGCTAAGTCTAAAGCGCCCGGAGGAGGCTGGAGGTGCAAGGGGCTGGCAGGCACCGTAATGAGCAACCCCTCCCGGGGTCGTTATCCCCACCTGCTCCATCCCCAGATTGGAATCCTGATCGAAGCCTACAGGAATTAGCTGTAGCTGTCCTCAGTGTAATTCAGACCCCGCTGCCTGCTACCCTTAGGAACTCAAATAAATGGAAGGGCTTTTGCTACTGAAACATAAATAAGACGCTCCCTGTAAAGTGAAAAGAATGGCCTCACTCTTAACCATCTGGCCAGAGCTAACACCTAGAAGAAACCGACTAAATCTTCTAAAATCAGAATTAACATCTCAGATCATAATGAGAAACGTGTGTGTGCGTGTGTATGAAAATAGTTGGGAATTTACTAAGCATCCTGCAAAATCTCATTCAGATTAGGTGAGATGTTTTTTAGCATAGAATCTTATCACAAATGCAAAAACTATAAAATTTATAAATTGGGATTGCCATTTCATTGGACGACTTTTTTTCTCCTCTCCATCATTTCTCTTATAATTGCACGGAATTACTGGAAGTGTCTTCTGCTAGACTGACAGTTTCAGAAATCACCAGGGACGGATGGGGCCCATTGATTGAAAAATCTTTTTTTCATGGGTTTCTGGTTGAACCGCTGTTTGTTGGCCAGAAGGTCAGGCAGCGGGACTTAATCCCTTAGGGTTAGTTAAACCGGCACAAGTTCCGGGCTGCGCCAGACACGTTGGCATCGGAAAGATGCTTAGAAAGACGAAGCCCCATTTGGAAGACAGGGTTCCTAGTGCAGCTGCCTGGCGATGCACCTGGGGAATTATGGGAGTCTGGGGTTCCTTCCGGCACCTGATTTGCATACACGCCCTGCGGCCATGTGCAGAGGCTGAAAGGAGCAGAGTTGGGGACTTTGTTTTCTTACCGGAATCCCTGAGGTTACTTGGATGTGTATAATGCTGGGAAGGTTTAAGGGGCTCAACGCTGCCCCCAGGGAAATAAGGAGGAATTATTAAAAAGCAAATGTTGGGCCGGAGGGTTGGCTCAGTGGTTCCGGCGCCTGCCTCGTAAGCGCAAGGTCCTGAGTTCGATCCTGGTAACCACATAGAATGCTGGGCGTGGAGACTCACGCCCACCAGCCATCAACACCACATACCACAATGCCGGACGTGGTGGCTCACGCCTGTCATCCCAGCACTTGGGAGGCAGAGACAGGAGGGTTGCTGAGTTCGCGGTGGCTTGCCTGGGCACCATAGTGAGCTCAGGGCCAGCCTGAACTTCAACGCGAGACCCTGTCTCAAAAAGCAAAAAAAAAAAGCAAATGTTTACTGTACAATTGGGATCGCTTGCGGGTCTGGCGTTCTCCGGACCTAGATCTGCGTCTCCTAACACTGCTTTTTATTTCTCTGGGTTCGGCCACCAGAGAGGTGGATTAACCGCATGGTCTTCTTTCTTTCTTTTCTCTTCTTTCTTTTCTCCTTCCTTCCTTCCCTCCTTCCGCCACGAATTTAGCAATCCTCCTGCCTCTGCCTACCGAGTGCTGGGATTATAAACGTGAGCCACCACACCTGGCTCTGTGGTATGTGGTATTGATTGCTGGTGGGCGTGAGTCACCACGCCCAGCATTCTATGTGGTTACCGGGATCGAACTCAGGACCTTGTGCTTGCGAGGCAGGCGCCGGAACCACTGAGCTAAATCTCAGGCCCTCTCTTTTTTTTAAGTTGAATTCTTTATTGGTACATTTTATATACACTTCACAATCACACTCAACATTGGGGAATTTGTACCAGTATGACAGAAGTTAATTCTCATTTTTACCCATATCCCTACCCACCACAACCCTTATATACATGCTATTTCTTTTTCTTTCCAAATCATATTTATTCTTTCCCCTCATTATGTTCCCCCACCACGTTCCCTTTGAATATTTCCTATTTTGCAAAATCTATCATATATTCTAAAACTCACTTACATCTATAGGTTCTCATACCAGAGAAAAGATACAGTATTTACATATCTGGGCTCTATTTATTTCACTTATTAGTGTGTCTTCAAGGTGTATCCATTTGCACATAAATGAACAAAATGTCATTCTTTATGGCAGAGTAATACTCCATTTTATTAAAAAACCACATCTTCTTTACCCAGTCTCCATTTGAGAGGCACCAGGGATTAGAACTCACAACCTTGCACTATACAAGGTAGACGGCAGCACCACTGAGCTAAACCCCCAGCCCTGGTCTTACTTCTTCAACTGCTTCTCAGAAAAACAACTCAAACCTCCTCTTAGGGGCACCTAGCATTTCGCTCTAGACTGGTGGGCCTGGGCGAGAGCAACTGAGAAAATGCGGGGTGGAAAGTTATCCCCACAAGCAGCCCCGGGTTTGGGCCGAGGACTGGCAGCACGCAGAGACTCAGTGCGACCCCAGGTTTCCTCCCGTGACACCGTAGGGGGGGCGTAGCTGAGCTGACGACTCAGGAAAGAGTGACCAAGTTCTCCTTTAGAACAGACTCCCGATTTCCCGTCCATGCTGTCTGAACGTGGACACCCCGGGCTCCTCCCTCTGGCTAGCTCTGATACTGCTGGCCTCAGGATCGCTGTCACACGCGGGCACAGCAGCGGGGGCCCTTGTGGGCCGGTATCAGACTCCAACCCGGCTCTGTCAGGAATCCCCGAGGGCTTCCTCCTGAGACCAGAACAAAGAAATCGTGCCATCCTGTCATCCAAAATGCCTGACAGTGTCGCTGCTTCCTTGTGACAGATGGCCCGGTTCTCAGTGTGACAATGCCCTCCGCAGGCCATGGGTTCTGTTCGCAAAAGTTAAATATCTGAACGATGACGGTAGCCCCCAGCAGGAACCGAACCTTCGGGCCTGAGTCACACAGGGCGCTCTCGTCCTGGGGCTGGGAGGTGAGGCAGTAAATGGCCTAATTTACAGCTCAGGTTGGGATCTCCCGGCCTCCGGCCTCGGCCTGGCTGCCCAGGGAACGGAGGTGTGGGTGGGGCCCGGGCTAGACACCAAACAGCGCGCCATGCGGAGGGAGCCCGTTTGTACGAAGAGCAGAGAAGGTGAGAAGGGTTTTTCCGCTGGCAGAGTTCGGAAGGCTTTAAACTTCATGAAGAGCAAAGAGTGTAGTTTAAGTAGTTACAATCATTAAAAAAAGAACTAGATGCTTTTTTCCTTTTGTGGTTTTTTTTTTTTTTTTTTGAGACAGGGTCTCGCTTTGTAGTTCAGGCTGGCCCTGAGCTCGCTGTGTGGCCCAGGCAAGCCTCGAACTCAGCGATCCTCTTGCCTCTGCCTCCCGAGTGCTGGGATGACAGGCGTGAGCCACCACGCCCGGCCGTTTTGTGTTTTAGAGACAAGATCTTGCTGTGTAGCCCAGGCTGGCCCAAACTCCCAGTGGATCCTGTTGCCTCAGCCTCTTGTGTGCTGGACTCGTAGGTGTGTTCACAAAACCGGGCTAAAAACAGGGACTCTTTCCAATGAGAAAGTTTGGTGTGAGAGTTTGAGGTTTCTTTCGAATGTGGAGAGCCAGGGTTACAGGAAGCGCTGTTTACCAAGTGCTCACTACTATGGATTTCTGTGTGCATTAGCCTTACTCTAAGATGAATTTTATTTTGCTTAAGTTAGTAATGAGTTAACTGATGCTTTGTTTAATAATACATTCATTAACAATTATTTTCACAGAGGAATCCTTGTTATCTAATACGGTAGGCTATAGAAGAGAAATATAATTCTCACTGTTTACTGTTCATACTGTACCCCACGACCAGGCACCAGAGTTCATTTCCAAAATCCAAATTATAAGCACAGGACTTCAGGCACAGGACTGCAAGGGGACACCTGCCAGCCTGAAGCTTTCCCAAAGGGATAACCAGGGACCAGTCATGGCACGGAGAGTGGGAGGTAGTTTGGGCACGAAGAGCCTCTACTGTGAGGTGTCAGGTAGTTTCAAGTTCAGCTCTGCTTTAAGAATTTACACAAGTCCTCAGGAGGCTGAGGCAGGAGGATTGCCATGAGTTTGAGGCTAGCCTAGGCTATAGAGTGAGATCCTGTCTCAGAAAAAAATGTTCTTTTTAACAAAGTCAGAGCATCATAGCTATTAAACATAAAATAAAAAACAAGATATATTAGGAACAACTCTGTAATATTCAAAGCACTTCCTTTTATCATCAAATATATATGCCTTTGATCCTAGCCCTGTATGAAAATCTCCTATAAAAATGCTCATGGTCTGGGGCTGGGGATTTAGTTCAGTGGCACTGAGCCTACCCTGCAAGTGCAGTCATGAGTTTGATCCCTGGTACCACACACACACACACACACACACACACACACACACACACACACACACACATAAAGAAAAGAAAAGAGAAACAACCGTCACCATATTTATACTAATACATTTAACTGGAAGGACCAGGAAGTAACCTCAGAAACAAGTCTTTGCCATCTCAAAATCTGGACATCTAATTTATAAACGCCCAAGCTTTAGGCGATGCTCAGATCTTTCCACCATCTCCTTTGTGTGGACTGTGGTGTGGGCGTTGTGGTCGGCGAGGGCCTGTGGCACTGGGGACCAGGTCCCAATCACCTGGCTTCTATTCTGGTCCCGCAGGCCTCCTGGGGCTGGCGACAGCTGCCTTTGGCCCTAGAGTGGGTCCTGCGGGTCCCAGCTGAGCAGCTGGTAAGTTCCGTCATCCTCTTGCTTGTCCTGGGAGGGTCTGTTCCTTCTCCTCTCCCTTTCCATTCTGGCTGGAGACCCTCAGTGGAGACTTTGTTTCCATTCTGAGCATGGTATCACTCTCCCCCAGAGCAGGAAAAACCCTGGCTGAATACTGTCATTACACTTATTAAAAACTGCTATTTAGTTGGGGCTTGGAGATTTAGCTCAGTGGTTCTGGCGCTTGACTGCCTCACAAGCGCAAGGTCCTGAGTTCAATCCCGGAAACCGCATACAATGCTGGGCGTGGAGACTCATGCCCACCAGCAATCAATACCACATACCACAGTGCCGGGCATGGTGGCTCACGCTTGTAATCCCAGTACTCGGAAGGCAGAGGCAGGAGGATTGCTGAGTTCCAGGCTTGCCTGGGCTCCATAGTGAGCTGGGGGCCAGCCTGAACTACAAAGTGAGATCCTGTCTCAAAAAAAAAAAAAAAATTGTTGTTTAGGGGCTGGAGATTTAGCTCAGTGGTTCGGGTGGCTGCTTAGCAAGCACAAGGTCTCTGGTTTGATCTCTGGTAACCACATACAGCAATACCAGGTGTGGTGACTCACACCCACCAACAATCAGTACCACATATCAAAATGCTGGTCATGGTGGCTCACGCCTGTAATCCCAGCACTCAGGAAGCAAAGGCAGGAGGATTGCTGAGTTCGAGGCTTGCCTGGGCTATATAGTAACCATAGGGCCAGCCTGAAATACAAAGCAAGACCCTGTCTCCAAAATGAAAAAAAAATTGATATTTAATGTTTCTTGAGCTCGTGAGTGCTAAGTCCTTTAAATAAAATATTCCCTAGAACTGCTTTACCTTCCAGATCGGTACTTTGTTGTTTGACCTTAGGATAATGTGGCTTCTTTTAAAAGTAGCTGTTCATGAAAGACTAGGTTGACAGGAAGGACCCGTGGGCCTCATCTTCAGCTGGAGAAAAGGAATGGGATTTGGCTCAGTGAAACTTGCTATGGCCGGTGTGGTGGTATCTCATTTGTGGAATTATTCCAGGTGCAATCAGCCAGATGTTGGGAAATCTCATCCGTGCTGAACTGGTGTGGTTTGACACGAGTGATTTGTTGGAATTCTGTGGCTAGACCACACTGTTGGCAGGAATTGAGTTTTTCCTGAAGGGAGCAGATATTCCCACCACCAGTAACTGTGGGAAGACGATATAAATTCTTGGACTGGGAGAGAACATGGAGAAACTGCTTTTGGATGAATAGGTGGCCAAATGCAGTGATCTGTGCCTTGTACATACACTCAAAGTGGTCAAACCTAGAAACCAGTTTTAAAGATTTCTGTATCGCGATCCTTTTTTCTTACCCCAGGCAGTAGCGATATCTTTTGTTTTTGCCTTCTTAACGTTTGCTTTCCCCTTTTCTGGTAACAGTACCTTTACTCTTTCCCGGGGCCACTGGATTCTCTACTTATTCCAGGGGTTTCCGACAGGGCTGGCTCTGTTCCAAGGGTTCATGAGCGCGCATGTGACACGTGACATGGGACAGACGGGCGATGACGACATACAGACCTTCGCCTTCCTGAGTGGTTCAGGCCTGAGCATGTGGCCTCCTGTGGGCCAATCAGAGCCAGCCCTCGGCCTTGCTCGGACTATGGGGAGTCATCCTGTCTTCGAACACATTTATCCCACTGTTCTCACCACTTCCGAAGCACTTCCGCGTCCTCTTTTGGGGGCGGACATTTCATCCTCTATCACGGCAGCGCTCAGGTCTACGTCACTTCCGGGAGGACACTTTCTGCCCCATAGAAACATGGCCATGTACCTTCATCTGCCTTCTTCACTGGATCTGGGGCCACACGGCTCCAGGTTCTTCCCCAAAGTCAAAATGACAGGAAAGGTAGATGTTTTGAGTTCATTCAAGACAATGAGGCAGCTGTGGTGGCCCAACTGAAGATACTCCAGAAAGAGGACTTCCAGAACTGCTTCAGGAAGGGGCAGGAAGGATGGGGGAAGTGTGTTTAATTAAGTGAAGGGTAGGACCCTGAAAGAGGTCAGTGGCAATTTGTCATTTATTAGAATAAGTTTTAAAAGAAATTTGAATAATCACCATATATATTGATTTTGCCATATACTATAGTCAGTGATTATAAACTTAATTTTTATATCCATGTTCATATCAGCACAATAGCCAATAGGCAAAAGTGACCCAAGTATCCATTGGCAGATGATTGGATAAACACAGTGTGGTCTATATCTACAACGAAGTATTATTCAGCTTTAAAAAAATGAAGGAAATTCTGAGGCACGGTAACCAGGGGTGAATCTTGAGGACGCTGTACTAAGTGAAACCATTCTGCCACACAAAGACCAAATTCCGTATGATTATATGTAAGGAGTCAAGTTCATAGAAACAGAAAGCAAAATATGGCTCCCAGGGCCGGGGTGGGGGGTAGAAGGGGGATGGGAAGTTATTGTTTAACGTGTACAGAGTTTCAGTTTGTAAGTTAAAATGCGCTATAGGTTGGCTTCGTAACAAGGTGAACACAGCATTGCTGAACGTCAAGAGTCCCACGGTTCACACAGAGCGGTGGGCTCACGGGCGACAGTATCTTCCTTTGTCTCCCTTGAACACCTGTAACATCTCTCAGGGCACAGCAGTGACAGCATCGGTAACAGAAGCCAAACACTCCTTCTGTTCTTGAGTAATTTCATAAATCTAATAATTTAAGTAATCAGAACTTAAAATTTGGTAGATCAAATCTTCGGACATGTTCCAATCGTTGTTAAAAATCAGAATATTCAGGGGTGGAGGGTTAGCTCAGTGGTTCTGGTACCTGCCTCGCAAGCGCAAGGTCCTGAGTTCGATCCCGGGTAACCACATACAATGCTGGGCGTGGAGACTCATGCCTGTCATCCCAGCACTCGGGAGGCAGAGACAGGCGGATTGCTGAGTTTTAGACTTGCCTGGGCCACATAGTGAGCTCAGAGCCAGCTTGCACTACAAAGCGAGACCCTGCCTCAAAAAGAAAAAAAAAAATCAGAATATTCAGCCAAGTGCAGTCCTACACATTTGTA
Organism: Thryonomys swinderianus; assembly: GCA_004025085.1. Classification (NCBI taxonomy): domain Eukaryota; kingdom Metazoa; phylum Chordata; class Mammalia; order Rodentia; family Thryonomyidae; genus Thryonomys; species Thryonomys swinderianus. Next base: position 9,144 of record PVIC010057537.1, read on the forward strand.
GTCTCAGCACTCAGGGGGACTGAGGTAGGAGGATTGCAAGTTCGAGCCCAGCCTGGGCAACTTAGTGTGATCCTATTTCAGAATAACAAATGAAAAAGGGCTGAGGATGTAGGTCAGTGGCAGAGAACCCCTGCATCCAATCTCCTTTCCAAATCAGAATACTCAAATTCAAAATTGCAGATTTCACACCTTAAAAAGTGAAATATTGCTTCATCGTTCCCAGGACAGTAATGATTTCCAGCAACTTTGGTGAACTGGCTGAAAACCAAGGGCCAAGGAATCATTTATTTATTTTTTAAAAAATCTTCATTGGTTCACTATATATACACATCATGATCACACTCAATATTGAGAATTTGTACCAGTGTATGACAGGATTTAATTCTCATTTTTCAGGGATCGTTTCTATAGTTGTTGAAAACCGTGGACCTTTTAGGGCAGAACTGGAGCCCTTTAGGGAGCCTGGCGAAATGCATCAGACACTGTTGAGACAGAACCCAGTGAAAGGCTACCACATATTTACTAGGTCAGTGGAATTTTATAAATCCATATTCAGTTTCTTGAAACTCAGTTTCTTTCCCTGAGTGCTGAGCTGGTGAGTTAAAAGCAGAGTATCTAAGGCTGCTGAGTTTCACTTCGTCTCATTGATAACATCTTACTGTGTGGCCTGCCGTGGACTGGGTGGTGGCTGTGGTGAGACGTAGCAAGTCTCAGGGTCCAGGGTGCCCAGCAATGACCCTTCGTGAGAGGAAACAAAGCACTGCTCCAGGCCCAGGGCATGTGCCACCCTCGCACCCGTCCTCCTCCCAAGCTCCTCCGTGGAGACGCCCCCAGGACCAGCTGATGGAGGGAAGACAGTCTGGGCCAGTTCATGGATGCTTCTCTTAATACCTTGAGTTAGCCAACAACGGGTTCCTAACGCAGCGCGGCTTGACTCGGCACCGGCCCTGGTCTTCGTGGTGGCCACGTGTCTTGGCCACACAGAATTTCTGCTTCCTGGGGAGAGAAAAGCGGCTCTGGCAAAGGTCTGCGTGGACTCCTGAGCAGTGGCTGTGGCCATCTGGTTTGTCAGGATCCTAGAAGCGCTTTCAGAAAGAGCCCGGGGAGTGAATCACATGGGTGGGCCTATGGGGGAGATCTGAAGCACGCGCCTCTCGGGGTTCCATGCTGGGGTACATCATAAGGTTACCGAAGAGGATCCACTGCAGAGAGGTGCTAAACAACCAGGCAGATCATATGACTCATCCTGGGGGGGTCGGCCAGTCTGTCTTTGGCCACCCCAGTGTCCTCGGCTGTCCCACAGGGGGACCGATGAGTGGAACGGTGAGAAAGATGGAGTCTGTGTATGGTCCAAAAGCACCAGATCTCTCTCACCAAAGCTCACCGTAGCAGAAACTAAGACAGGATCCGGGACGGGGACAAAACAAGAGACCACTCGGCCTCTCGGTGGCCAGCTGATCGTGTTATCCTCCACCCTGGAAGTATAT
>PVIC010057538.1:0-10634 GCA_004025085.1 Thryonomys swinderianus
TGTTTGGCCTTGTTTGTGACATTAAAAAGCACATTTCAAGTTCATTCAAATATTCCTAATTCTTAGGCACACTTTTCAACACAAGCAACAGTGTCCCCACCGAGTACTCAGATGAGGTTGCTTCAGAACAGAAAAACCTTTCACTTCACGGCAACAGTAAATGTTCGAACAAGTGGATTGCTCTCTACAAGCACCTGCCATTGTGGTCCCGGGAAAGCATAGCTTGTGTTGTGTGTGCACAGCCTGGACAAAGGTAGGTACTGGCGGTGACACCTGGCAACAAGATAAACCAGTTCATAGTTCATTCGGCTGCAAACCTGGAACGATTCTCGAGAACTGGTGGCATTCGCATCGTTTCAAATTCTAGGCATCTGGCTTCCCTCCAACTGAGACACTTGCAAAGTTAAACGTGTGCCATTGACACCCGAATGTACTATCACTAGGTTATCTAGATTTTTAGTTATCTTGAAACAACAATGCTGTAGGCTGAACATCCTAGTAGAGGGTGAATAACCAAGTTTTGTGCAGCCTCAGACCATGGAAAGGGATATACACTGACAGCACAATGAAACACCAGGAATCCTTTAAACCCATCTGCACAACATGGCAAATTAGGGAGGAAGTGAAATATCTAATATCTAATATTTAAGTCCTAGACAAAACATCTCAGTGCAATTCAGGAAGTACATTATTTACTTTGATCGGAGTCAAAGGTAGCCGGATAATTAGTTTTCTTTAAACAACATTCAGCTTTGCTGACATCTCATTTCCCAAAAGCAGCTGTTTGCCAAATATAGTGCTGTTTATTCACTCCCTGACAGGCTGTTTTTAAAAAGTACTTCTTCTGGTAAAAATGCTGCATCATATAATTGGAGATAACAGGAAAAACAGGAGTTGCTGCTTGTATTTAAATAAACATCTGCTTAAGTCCAGTTTTCTGTTTGTGAACAATCCTTTTATTTTTATGCCATTAAGTTCGCTGAATTGCTGTTTATTCCTTTGCCTCTCGGCCACGCTAGGAAGGTTTCCAAACTAGGGAAACACAAGGGATATTTCTCTTGAAAAAGGTTGAGTTCATTCCTTTTTACTATATAAATATATGCTAGATATGTCTGGCATAGACCTTATGGTAATGTAGTATTAATGATCCCAATGTTTCTTATTGTCTGATAAATTTTTATAAATACCAGCTGGATAGTTTGTTACTGCTTGGGATCTGGCTACTTAAAAACAGAATGGAACGGTTGTTCCTGCAGAGAATTCACTCAATACCTATGTAACAGTGAGCTTGGTGTCTTGCTGTTGTTGGCCTTTTCACTTGTAATTTTTAAGAAATGAAAATCCCTATTATGCAATTTCCTCAGATCTATTCTCTCTTCATTGGATATCTGAATTCTTTCCTATTTTATTCTTCAAATTTGTCACTCTCAACTCTACGATGAACCCCAACATCATTACTAGAGCAGATCCAAAACAGAAACCCAGGTTCTTGTGTTTCTGTTGTTGAAATCTGCAGTTCCCTCATCAGTGAAAGACTGAATTAAATTATGCCCTCCATGCCTGAAATCTAAAATTTTACCTCACTAACAAGGCACGAGTTATTGCCAAATCCGTGTATGTAGTTATATGGTGAATGGCCAAAATGTAGGCTGAGACATGAGGCATTTTAATCCCTATTCCTATGATCCAGTTCATATGGGAAAACGATGGCATTTGTCCTCCAGCTCGTGGGCCTTCAAATTTATGTTGCCTAGTGAAAAGCTAGCATTTTGTTTATCTGGGAAGCTGTGATCTTTTTATCTTCTGAGCTACATGCATTACAGCTTGAACATGAGTATTTTAAACCAGAAGCCAAAGAGTATTTGTAAAACTGCTCAGATTCTAGCAAGATTTAAGATGAAGCAAATGCTGCTTCCCTTTTGGATCCTAGAAGCAGTGAACACACTTCATGAACACATTTATATTTTCTTGCACACAGATACATTTGTCATGACACCAGAACCATTGAGATGGTTACATTCAGTTGGGAAATGTATCCTTCCTCTTATAAAGAAGGCATGAGAGTATAATCACTCTTGTGATTTTATAGTTCACAGCATCTTTTTTTTTTTTTTTTTTTTTGAGACAGGGTCTTGCTTTGTAGTTCAGGCTGGCCCTGAGCTCACTAGGTAGCCCAGGCAAGCCGCCGCGAACTCAGCAATCCTCCTGTCTCTGCCTCCTGAATACTGGGATTACAGGCATGAGCCACCACGCCCAGCACTGTGGAATGTGGTATTGATTGCTGGTGGGCATGAGTCACCACGCCCAGCATTCTATGTGGTTACCCGGATCGAACTCAGGACCTTGTGCTTGCGAGGCAGCCGCCGGAACCACTGAGCTAAATCTCCGGCCAATAGTTCACAGCATTTTTATATAGTATAGGAAACTCCTATTGAAAGAGCATATGTTACTTAATTACTAATAAGTTCCTTTCAAATATAAAGTACTAATAATCATTAGCAAATAAATTCTCCAAATAATTCTGCTTTTGTTATTGTATTTCCTTAACAGAAAAAGGTTTTAAATCCTTTCTCAAGGGAAAGAATGACTACCTGTAGAAGTATGTATTGCAGATTTCTACTCCTGAGTGGTAAAAAGTAGGTCCCATATACAGTATAAAAGTTTCTTAAAAGTTAAGTTCTTTGGGGCCCGAGTTTTAGCTCAGTGGTTCTGCCATCTGCTTAGCAAGCGAGAGGTCTCTGTTTTGATCCCGATCCCGGTAACCACATACAACGACATGACATTGAGCGTGGTGACTCACACCCACCAGCAATCAGTACCACGCCCCACAATGCTGAGTGTGGTGGCTCAGGCCTATAATCTCAGCACTCGGGAGGCAGAGGCGGGAGGATTGTTGAATTCAAGGCTTTCCTGGGCTACATACATGGTGAGCTCAGGGCCAGCCTGAACTACAAAGTGAGACCCTGTCTCAAAAAAAAAAAAAAAAAAAAAAAAAGAAAAAGTTAAGTTCTTTGAAAGGTCAATACACATAATACATTTATATTAGTACCTTAATGCAAATGAACATTAGAAGTTTCAGTAAAAGCAACTATAGGCACTCTTATTAATCTGTTCGTAGTATAGAATTCTATTGTTTTATGAAAGCTCAGATTCCAGTTTGAATGTAGCACCTATTTAAATAGAAATGGACTTAATCATGAACTATTTTGCTAAAGAACTAAAATGTTTGTTCCATCCAATAGCTTCCAAGCTTCTTCAGTAGTTAATTTGAATTTATTTTAGCTTTTAGGTCCCCAGATGTATTTTTATTAGGTTATAACTCTCCTAAAATACTAGTATTTTAGAACTTAATTTATATGTTATGTTCATATATATAATATTTTATTGTATATTCTGTACTAACTGCTCCACTTACTGCTAATATATTTAAAAACTATGAAAAAGGGTAGATTTCCAGTAGTTCTAGAGCTGGGCTTGAGAACACAAAGGTCTCACACTGGTAACTATATAATGCATAGCCCACTGAAGAATACAGACTGAAACAAAAACAGAATTAAAATACTGCATGCTATGGAATTTGAAGACAAACTTAGATGCACGTCCAAAGTCGTGAAACTCCCCAACTGACAACAAACTTCATTATAATTAGCCTGGGAAGCTTTGTAAAAACTATTCCTAGGATGCCTCTGCCAATTTCCAAATCAGAACTGTTAGGCTGGCGCCAGAGGTAAGCTCTCAGGCATTTCTGGCACACTGCAGATTTGAAAACCAACGGCCTCATCATTTTGAAATTAATCAAAGCCCCCACAGCACAAACTTATTTAAAAATACACATAAGGTGAGTAGCTGATTCAGTAGCTTTTTACTAAGTTACTGAAACTGACACTTTAGAGAACTACACAAATACGTGGGGCAGGATCAAAAGTAGGTAAAACATCAGAGGAACGCCAGTGTTCTACCTTGCCTTGCCCACCAAAGCAGACCTAAATGGGTGCTTTATTGACTTTTTTGTACAATTAGATTCCACTGAGTAAAGTTCCTTCTACCATTGTTGTAAGGACCCAAACATTTGTTCACCTCATATTTGTGATACTGAAACAAGATGCACAGATGGATTCTACTCTTATGGTTAATGCTGATTCTTGCACCACTGAAGAGTTGCAGTCTGAAAAAGTTCTGGTTCAGTGTCTCACGCCCTATGCAAGGAAACACAAGCGTATACATATGCATGCTTCTGCACCATCCTCAATCTCTTGTGTGACTTTTTCATTCTCCAAATTCCTACTGTGAAATCTTAACAACTCCCCCTAATATGACCCCGAATGGCTTCCATCTGCAGCCTCTGCACTGTTCTACAGCAAGTCGGTTTCTGTCAGTTCCTAGGACAAGGCAACCAACTGCCAACTGTTTCACCAAAGAAAGTGATCCACATTTTCAACTACAAGTATCAACATTTTAAAAGACAAGGGTAAGATAGATCACTCATTGCACAGCAAATCAAGTAATGCAGAGAAGCATATTCAAGCCATAAGTAACAAGGGAAAAAAAAAGAAAATATGGTCAGTAAAACAATATACATCCTATTAACAGCAATAAACTACTTTTATACTTATTTAGCTAAATACTTATATATTAGAACTTTTGTAGAAGGCTACTAAAAGGCCAATGTGTCAAACTTTGTAAGTAAAATCCAACCTAAAAGCCAAGATAAGCAACTCCTTCATAGCTACTTCTTTTGGCCAAAGCATAAGAATTCACTTAGACAAACAGCTTTCATAATGCACCTAAAAATAGCATGGTTCATAAATTTTCAAAAATGTTCTTCCCTGCTGTGCACAGCCCTTGATCTTAGACTGTAAAACTTAGCAACTTTGGCATGCTCTAATATTAGTTTTATAAGTTACTGAAAACCCCTATAAATTTAGCATCACTTGTCAGATGTGCATAGCACTCTCATCCTGAATGCTTAAATATTTGGGTCACAAACTGAAATACCAGTTAAAAAATACTCATCTTTAGGCAGGTTGTATAGTTACCACACGGCAAGGATATGGGTCAGAAAATGTAAATACTCAGAGCATAAAAACACTTCAAACTATTATAAAACTTGAACTTCGCACACTTCCCTAAGTGTCAGTGGTTCCAACCAGAGGAAAATATAAAGACTGATGTTAAAACCGACATGATTTAGACTAGCTCAAAATTTCCCCAGTGCCTGACATCAATGTTTGATTTATAGTTTTATTATAGTAGCAAGTAATAGTGACAGTGAGATCTACACACATATACAGAATTATATTTAAATTTATATAGAACAATATTTACATTTTTAAGTTATATTTTTGAAATTAGAAAGTGAAGTACAGTCTCGGTCTTACAACAAAGAAGAAGAAAAATGTAGAAGACAAACATAGAATCAACAGTAAAAATACAGCTATGCATCCTGGATTATAATGGGTGGAAACTTTGTGTCAGAAAGCTACATCTTCTTAATCTGATTGTCCAAATCATCAAAATATGGATGATTCAGTGCCATTTTGCCAGAAATTCGTTTAGCAGGATCATAGACTAACATTTTCTAGGGGAAAAAAAAGGAAAGATATTTGCTTAGAAAACAAGCTAAATTTTTGCAAAGCCTTTGTTTTTTTAAACTAATAAACAATTTGCTAATCATTTTAGTAAAATCTATGAAGTGAACATCTCCATTACTTGAACACAAGCTCCATAACTCTTATTTCTCCACCTATCTCCCTTAGCTCCAGAATAATCTGCTCCTTAGCTCATATATATTAGGAAGATATCTTCCTAATCTTATTATTATAAATCATAGTAAGACACAGCATTCAGAGATAGCTTGAAAACCAAGGCAGACCTTTAGGAATGCTATCTAGCTAATTATATTTGAGAATCAATGGACCATCCAAATTTTTAAAACATTCTTGAAATGGCAGCACTTCACAATTGTGGGGTTTTTAATCTTTACTGGTACACTGTATATATACATCATGATCATACTCAATACTGGGAATTTGTACCAGTATATGACACGATCTAATTCTCATTTTTTTCCATTCCCCTAACCATCCCTTAACCCTCACTGCCTAAACACATAAGCTTTGTTTCCCATTTTTTATTATCATCACATTTTTTCTTTACCCCTCTTTACTCACTCCCACACCACATTTCCCTTTGGATATTTTCTATTTCACAATTTCCAGCATACACGCTAGAACTCATTAACATCTTCAATAGCTTCTAAGAAGCTACAAATTAGAAACAAAAGAATCCCACAGCACAAGGTGTCACTCAAATGAATCACGAAGTGAATTACCACCAAGCAACTAGTATTAATTTATACATTACCAGAAAAAGCTAAATAGAATTTGGTACTTATCTTAGAAAATATTAATCTTAAAGAAGACCAAATGGATTCGCAGATTAGACACTTTCACTGACTAGTTACCATTTGTGCGCTATTTATCCAGCACTGTAAGGTCTCAAAAGTTAGATGCTTTAAAATGACACCAAACCTCACAGAGGTTAAGCAACCTGCCCAAAAAATGAATGCACATGACAATCCAAAGAATAATCTAGTCCAGTAGAGGGTAGACTGAGTAACCTGATTATGGTACTTTGTTTTTGCTTCATTAACCAAAGTAAGATATGTATTTGTGAACTTTAGAAGTTAAAGGTCCATTGGGCCTAGAATATGAAAAAGTCTTTTTAAGACAGTCAACTAACTGCTAACACAAAGTAACTTATGGTTTAGATATAAAATTTCTTTCAAAAGCTCCATGTATCTAGAGTTGTATGTTAGTCTACCAGTAGGGTGGATAATATCCTCCACCACTCTCCTTCACCACCATACTTCTGCCTTGGAGTTGGACTGATCCCAAGAAAGCTGTGTATTAAAATACACCTTTCCTCCTTTAATCTGTAGGTGTTAGGTATTTTATCTCAGGGATAAAAAAGCTGATGTATACACATAGGTAAAGAATTGCAGACTTCACCACAGGCAAATAGAAAATGTGAACTTAATTTGGTGAAATAATGATTTATAGATTCCGAAAGGAGACCAAAGACCAATTAGAAAATATATTAGATGATACAGCAATGGATGCCATTTTACTTTTGATTAGACTTGCTAAAGCTTTTTCACTGCCATCAAGTAACCTGAGATTTACAAAAATTGGTTCTCTAAAAATGAACATTAGTGTTCTAAAACAAGCTTCCTAAAGCAAGCTTTTCCCTTCCAGTGGCTAATTTACTTTTTATCTTGTTTGTAAGTGGAACAATTGTTAGTTGGGAGTAGCAAAGTAACAGAGGAAAATGATTTAAGAATTACACTCATCCTTTAAACTTTCTAAGAGGGAAAACTGGACACCAAGTGTAAACAGTTTCAATAACTAAAAATATCAGGCAAAAAGAAAGTACTTCTTTCTAGAAAAAACTAAAAAGGGGCTCCGTAGTAAATACTGAGACAAAAAGCTGAAAAGGAGGCACTATACTAAATTTGAAAAGAACAAGGCCGTAGTTCAGGGATAGAAGGCACACATAGCATGTCTGAAGTCCCAGGTTAGAACTCCAGCACCACAAAGAAAAACAAAAATAACAAAAAATGTACAATCCTAGGCATCTCCTTTAGAGTATGTAGAGCAGCCTATCAGGTGAAAATCAAAAACAGCTGGGATGGGGTGTAATTCAGTAGTAAAATACTTGCCCTCATGTGGACGAGGCCCTGGTTTTAATATTTGGTCAAATACCTCAAAAGCACAGGTGGAAAAAATTTCACTCAAAACACATCAGTTTTCTTCCTTTCTTAGGTAAAAGGAGACTAAATACACTCAGAGCCATCAATAATATTATGGTCAGTAAAGCACAGAAATATATCTTGCTTAAAATGTAAAAGTCTTACTTACAGAGAGCAAATCCAAGCCATTTTCATCCAAGTTTTTGACATGGGATGCTAGGCTTCCTGGTTTCCACTTGGGAAATGTATTCTTATAGTCCTGTAAAGATTCCACTTCTGGCCATACTTCATTGTTGGGAGTACCTAAAGCTCTAAAAGCAGTGCAGCCAGAAATTATTAGTTAAAGCAAAACTATCATATTATATATATGTCCACTTCATTATTTGACACTAAAAATTTTAACCACTTAAGACTTAAAAGTAACACTACCTGAAGATCCTGAAGAGTTGATCAATTTCTGAATCCCCGTGGAAAAGTGGCTTCTTAGTTGCCAGTTCTGCAAAAATGGTGCCTATACTCCAAATGTCAACTGGAGTAGAGTAACGAGCTGAGCCCAGCAACACCTCTGGAGATCTGTACCAGAGTGTTACTATCTATTACAAAACAAGTTTCACAGTGAGTAGACATGCAATGAATCACCTAGAGGTAAACATTTGTTTCATGAGGACAGTCCTTTAGAAAGCTATGCAACTGTCACCAATAATTCTGTCGATGCAAATCAACTACATATAAAACATCAGCAATTTCATTTATGAGTTCATGCATGGTGAGAAGGCAAAACACACTAATCTTTTCTTGCTTTTCTAATACCAAAAGCAAGAAGATGAAAGCTATTATGGCAAGTAATCTTTTCTAGAACAAAAAAAACTATTAATAAATGGGTTTGGGGCTTAGGGCTAATACTGTACAAATGCCAGGTACTTTTTACGTGCTAAAATGACAATTAACACTACCACATTAACACAAATAAAAACAACTAACCCAGTGCCGGGTGAGGTGGCTCACGCCTGTCATCCCAACACTCGGGAGGCAGAGAGAGGAGGAGTGCTGAGTTCAAGGCTTGCCTGGGCTACATAGTGAGCTCAGGGACAACCTGAACTACAAAGCGAGACCCTGTCTCAAAAAAAAACAAACAAACAACTAACCCAATATTTTTTATCAATGATGCACAACTAAGTAACCATTTTAGTGAATCATAATGGCAAAACAGCAGAATTATCACCTCTAACTTACAGCATAGCTAATAAGGAAAAGAGAACCAAGTAATACTATATATAATAATGGGGGAAAGAGCAAAACGGAGTAACAAGAAACCAAAACATCTAACCAGATGAATGTTATTGCCTGTTTTGATCAATGGTCAGTATCTGGGCTTAACGGTATGCAATTCTATAGAAGAGAGGTTTTGAACAATGCTTTACAATTCAACATTCCATTTCCACCCAGAAATCTGATGAAATGCCAAGCTTCAATATGACACTCACAAAACCTGACCACAGGGCTGAGATGTAGCTCAGTGTGAGAGGATTTGGTCAGCAGCACAAGGGTCTTAATATTCAGAACCACAAAAAACAAAAAAAGGAAAGGAAAAGACAATACACAGTGACTTCTAAATGCATCACATATCAGAAACACTATCCCTTAACAGACAAAATCTATCTTGTACTCAGTGTGATTGTGCAAAGTCCAACTAGGAGACAGAAACCACACACTGACTAGAATAGGAAACGTTGAAAGAAGCTGTAATGGGGATTCAAATAAATAAGATTATTAAAAAATAATCACAATTCTCATTGCCCCTCCAGTATCCTTGAACGACAAATCTTAGTACAGCAGCTGGCAAAGAGGAAACACTTCACAGCTCCAGTTCCATTTTCACTTAGCACATAATAAAGGGTGAACTTGGAGCTGAAAAACAATACATTGAAACCATCACAGAGTAGAGACCTTTTCTCATTGAGTATTTTTTCTTCATATAAACAGGAATCAATCCAGCAATAGCACATCCCAAAACACCCAAAATATTACTGTACTCACCTCATGTGTATATACTCTAATAGGTATCCCAAAAGCCCTAGCGAGGCCAAAGTCAGCCAGTTTAATCGTTCCTTTGTCATCAATCAACAGATTTTGAGGTTTTAAGTCTCTATGAAGAACTCTTCTAGAGTGACAAAAGACAATACCCTGAAGGATCTGGTACAAATAACTCTGTAAAAAAGAAAATATTAGACTTAATCATACCACAAATGACTAACGCCTTTTACTTCATTTGTTTCAAAGACATAAGACATGAAGCAGAAACTATTTACCAGAGAAGCTTTCAGGTCACTTTAAACTAACAAGCATTTGTGTGAGAAGCTCATTTATGTACAATCTGCTTATATAACCAAGGGAAAAATACTCACCTGTGGACATATCTGCACCCATATGAACTCCCTTAATCCTCTTTTACTAATTTCTGGCACCCTGTCATTAAAGCTCAGGTCAGTTCCAAATGCTTATACCAACCTTGTTTTTATATTGACTGAAGTTGGCCATTTTTACCCCTCTTTACAGACATTTTCTCTTTGGAAACAGTAGTAAAAGATTCCAAAAGAAACAGCAAGTAAGATATTGATTATATATTTCAATGGGTATCATTAATCATAAACCACTGTTTAGTAGTTCAGATAGATGTTTTCTAAGAAACTTGTCAAAGACAATGTAACACTTGAAGCAACATTACAGGAATACCATACACAAAATATTAACTGGAAAATGTGAATTTGGAAAATACTTAAAACAACTGGCTATTTGGAATTAAAGTTGGATTTATACCTACTCCTTAAATCAAAGTAAATCATCTGTCCAGAATTAAGACATAAAAGGTATGGGGGGTGTGGGG
>PVIC010057539.1:0-10651 GCA_004025085.1 Thryonomys swinderianus
CTTCTCTCGAAGCAGGTGGGCTCCAGGTCCTCATCCAAGCAGCACTTGAGGCAGGACAGGCCGCTGACCCCAGCTCCGATGACTGCCACTCTCTGGGCCATAGGGTGTCCTGCGAGAGGGAGCCAAGCAGCACCACTTCATACACCAGTTTGGAACAGAGCCTTTGATGTGGGGATGGGCTTAGGGAGTGCTGGGAATACTCTTCTTTCTTCTTGGAGTGGAGGTGGAATCACCTTTTGCCTAAAAACAGCAGGTTCTGGAATCAGACTGTTTAGATTTTGGTACAGGCTTCCTGACCTATTCATGACCTATTAGCTATGTGATCATGGACTCACTGTTTATCTTCTCTGTGCCTTGTTTTTCTCTCCAGTATAATGGGGATGATGATGATGATGATGATGATAATTACAAGTTTTTAAAGGATTAGTTTTGAAGACTAAATGACTCATAGGTTGGAGGATTTTGCTATGTAGTAAATAGTTAAATGTAGCTATTATCATCACCCACTGTGTCTGGTATCTTAAGCCCTTGAGGATAGATTCCTCTCAGCATTAACAGGTCCTTTTGCTATCATCTTGTCTCTGAATTCTAGGAAATGCATTCAGTCAAAAATGTTAGCTGTTGTTCAGTCCACCCACAGTCCTACATAACAGCCGATCATAGCTATGTCCTGCTGTACAAGGATATCACATGGCATGCAGGGTAGGGGGTCTTAACTTGTACAGACCAAAGACTGACCGAAGAGAGTCCCTAAGGAAAGTTACATGGACATTCCAGAGAGGGCAAGCAGAAATGATGATGCCTACAGTTGTCAGCGCCCATGGAGGAAGCATGTGTCAGGAGACTATGGGGTGGTTTGTTTTTTTTATTTTATAATTTGGCCTTCCCCAAATCTTAGTGTAGCATTTGCCTGATCAGTAGGAATACTCATTTGATTCTAGTAAATCAGGTTTACATTATGCTGAGGCTTTTGATACATCACGTAGATTTAGTTGTAAGTGCTACTTTCCCTACACCCTTGTCCAGTTCAGAAAATGCACGAACAATAGTTGACCTCGAAGTATTTGTCATAAAATATGTCTAACTCATTTGACTTTGAATTTGAAGATACAATATTTTTTGAGGAGAGATGTAGCTGTATAACCCCCATGAGATTTCTGTAGCTGTGGGTCAGTTATCATAGTGGATTTTGCTTTAGGAAACCAAGACAGCAAATATTTATTGAGCTTCTGGCACCAGCAAGTGGAAGAAGGGCATCATCATTCATCACAGCTAAAAGCTGCTCCGTGACAGAGAGGCAGGGTCTGCCCCGATCATGGCTTCTGGCTTTGACACCTGGACTCAGTTGTGTTGTGCATCCAAGAGCCTGGGATGCTGTGTGATTCTGCCACCTTTGCTCACGTTTGCCCGTGCACGTTTGGAAATCTGTCACTGTGACTTTACAGCTTTCTTCCTAATCAGCTCAGAAGTTCCACCCCTAGAAGCAAAGTGGGTTTCCTGACTACAGTAAGGACTTTGAGCCCTCAGGTCCCTTAGTTTTAGCTGTTCTGGGGCAGCTTCATGGACTTGAGTGAGAATCAGAGGCATTTTCTGGGGTCGCCTGTTCCAAAGTTAGTGATTATCCTGGGATTTATTGAGATCGTCGTACTGTTCCATTATCTGTCCCCAAATTTCTACCACTTCTTTTTAGTTTGAGAGTCCTTTTACTCTGGAGAGCCAGGTAGTCTGGGGGAAGAATGACCTTTAGAGTCAACAGAACTGGTTTGAACTCTGATCTGCTACTGACTAGCTCTATGATCCCAAAACAACCACTCAAAGTCTTAGATATATTATTTGTAACATTAAGAAAAGGATTAGAGGAATGTGTTAAGTATAAAACTAGAGGACATTATTTACCCAAAAGTGACTGTACTTTTTCAGTATTCATTCTCTACCTTTCTAGTTGTCTCTCTCCTTATTTCTCTTCTCTCTAAAAAGACTAACCACAGGAAACATGTAGCATGGTACCTGTGGATTTCCTTGAGTTGAGAAATAGAAGGTCTAGCCAGTTTCGAACCAGAAAGAAATAGCCTCCTCCAATAAAATACTCAGAGTTCCAGCCACTAAGTGAAGGTTTGGAGTCAGCAGATCTCTGCTGTGCTGTGTCTCTGTAATGACACACACAAAATGGTTGCTCCCTGTGTCAGTAAAAGTGAGAAGTACGCTGCACTGAGCAGGCCAGCAGGAAACCAATTTATGCAACAGATGTGTGTTGGGTTCCTCTAAGTGAACCCCTGAGGTGATTAAGACTCAGCTAATGAACAAAAATAATCCCTTAGAAGAAAAAAAAGAATGAAAAGTAATGACATCCCTCAAGGATGCTGTGGATGGAGAAGGCTGACACTCTCAGGGGACAGGTGGGCTGAGCCTGTCACAGAAGCACTCTGGGTGACAAACATTTGCACACTCTGTTTAGAGTGGGCTGTTGGGTTAGCAAGAGGCTGAGAAGAAATATCTTAGCTTTTTAGTAGGGACTTTACAGGCAGAATAAACACATTGTGGATTTGCACTTTTTAATATTAACTCATACTTACGGTCCCTGAATTTCTGAATGGGAGCAACCATGTGATAATAGACTTTAAATCCGTAAGGAAAGGTTGTAAGTGAAGCAGCAGTGGAGAGTTCGCACCTTCTGTTCTGCTTCTATAAACAGCTGTGTAAACTTGGACAAAATTCTTCATTTCTCCGTGCCCCTTTTTCCACATTTGGAAAATAGAGAGTTAAAGTTTTTGTTTCCTCCTTTCTAGCTTATAAACATTGATTTTGGATCTGAGGAACAAGCAATTAATGCCAGACAACACATAACAAAAGGAAATCAGGAATTCGAAGGTGGGAAGGAATATTGTAGTTTTTGAAGAGTTGGGAACGCATGAGGTGGACACAAGGTCTTTGTAAGCTATATGTATATCTATCTGTCTGTCTGTCTGTCTGTCTATCTATCTATCTATCTATCTATCTATCTATCTATCTATCTATCTATCTATCTATCTATCTATCTATCTATCTATCTATCTATCTAATCTATCTGTCACCTGAGACAAAGTCTTGCCCAGTCACTCAGTCGTCCAGGGTTTGAATCCCGCCCTTCCTACCACAGCCTCCCAACTTGCCCGGATAGCAGATGTGTGCCACTGCACCCCTTTTCACATCAGGAACACCACCCTTTTTACCCAACACCCTAGGAATCATTTTTGAGACCCACACCGACATAGATGACACTATAATCAATTATGATTTGTTTGGAATTTGGTTGGTTAATGTTACTTATTATTACCCCACTATGCTCATATTCTCTTACAATATTCCCAGTCTCAGTGTCTGTGGAGTATTTTGGTTTTCCCCGTGCCTACTATTCTTAGTTCATTCATAAGATGAAGTCAGAAGTGAATGCAGAACCAGGGAGCAACCCCTGATTCTGCAGTTCTCACTATCTTTCTTTTAGATGAAGTAAACTTTGTTCTCTTAGTTTCCTTTTGCTTCCTGACTTTATCTGTCACTGTTGTTTTTACCCTAATCAAGAGAATTATGAAAATACTCATAATCAGAATCAGAAAAGAATTATATTCCTTTTTAACTAATTCACACTCCACAGAGAAAACGTTTGTGTTTCGCAAAGCCATTCTCTGGAAATATTTCAACTTTATAAAATGTGCCAGGCACTTACCTTGTTAGCATAGAGCAGGGACTTGAACTTATTTCTCAAAGCTGAAAAGCCAAAGACAGTGCTTATCTTTAAAAAAAAAAAAATGAAATCCTTGGTTTGAAAGAAAAACAATACTGATTTTGGTTAAGATGCTTTCAGTTTCAAAGCAAAACCACTTGTTTTCGGTGAAGGACAGCCAGACGTTTTTCTCTAAGGAAATACAGCTGTGTATCAGCCTGAAGCTGATACTTCCGCGGTCTCGGGCCAAGCTGTGTGACGAGTTACATACAGCTTGCTGATTGGAGATACATAGCTCCTGCCCTTTCTCCCCACCCTCCTGAACGTCAGTCAGGCCAAGTCCCAAAGGAGAGCTTTTGTCATTGTGGCTCATAGAGGGCGCCAAAGCACAGGCCTCCCAAGGAGGTTGGTTTTGCTTTGGGAAACTTCAAACCTCTTCTATTGGTCTCTTGAATCACATGGGAACTGTCAAAAAGAAGAAAGTCCTGTTGTGAGCAAGTTCTTCCAGGTCTGAGGTTTTCTACTCCAAAAGTATTCGTTAAAATTCAAATTGTCTAAGGAATCCAAGCAGTATCATCTTTCATAGTGGGCCAGCAGAGGGAGCTGGTGGATTGTGCTTGAGAAAGCTCAGAGAAACACTGTAGTAAAATAATATTCAGCCTTCATTTTTATTTTTCCACTGAAATCCATAGAAGCGAACATGGCAGATTATCCCAGGTTTATTTTCCATCATAGTTTATTGAACACTTTCTGAAGTGGAGTCGGGCATGTACATGTAACATAAGTGAAGAAATGAGCCAAATGTGACTGGAAAGCACAGCTCCTGCCTCTTAGGTAGATGTTACAGTCTGAGAACTTGAGGCCAATATCATAAGGCTTTAAACTCCTGGAATACAACCTGCTAATCCAGTTTTACCATGAAATCTGTTGTTGGTAACAAATCACTTTTTTTTTTTCTCTTGAGAAATATATTGGCTACGGAAGAGTTGAAGGGACACTGATGAACACTGAAATATCCCTCATATTCTTCTGTCATATTCCTTTTTTTTTTTTTTTTTTTGTGGAACTGCGGACTGAAGTTGGGCCCTTGTGCATCCAAGGTTGGCGCAGTACCACATGAGCTAAATCCCCAGTCCCCTCAGTCATATTCTTAATACTGTAATAATACAAGCTACCATCTAGTAACCTCTTGATGCCTTCTTTCTCTCTCTCTCTCTGACCCTGTACACTTCCTCTTGCCAAACACTTAGAGTAACCTGCAAACTCAGGATGCCATTCTCATTTCAGAATCGAATATATCACATAAGAAAAGACACACATTCACAAAAGGACAGTGTATTCCAGCATACAAGAAAGTCCATAAAAATTGAGTAGTATAATCCAATTTATACTTTACTTTCAAATTGTTCCAGTTGTCTCAAAAATGTCATGGTGACATGCTGGGGACACCTCGCGTAGGGAGAATGTGTTCATCTTCTGCAACTCTGAGTCCATAACATCACAAACGTTGGGGTGGTGGACATTTTCTTTTGTGGTGATGATGATATGGATAGTTGAACCCAAGCCTTCACATTAGGCTACACTTCCAACCTCTTTTTAATTAAAAAAAAAAATCTTGAGACAGGTTTTCACTACTTTGCCCAGGGTGGCCTCAAACTTGTGACCCTCCTGCCACCACTTTTCAGAGCTCTGGGACTACAGGCATGTGTCTCCAGGCCTGCTGTGGCAAAGTATATCTACAAAATGGAGACTGACAAGTAGTACAGTTGGCTGTCCCCACTCTGAGCCAGTTGTTAAATATTTATCACCATACAACTCCATTATTTTAACAAGTAGCTTTGTTGAAGTACAGTTGATGTATAAAAAAAACCCCACAAATTTACTATATACAATTTTTTTTTTTGAGACAGCATCTTGCTTTGTAGTTCAGGCTGGCCCTGAGCTCACTATGTAGCCCAGGCAGGCCTGGAACTCAGCAGTTCTCCTGCCCTTGCCTCCCAAGTGCTGAGATGACAGGCTTTAGCCACCAAGCCTGGCAATGTACCATTTTATGTATGGATACACCGGTGAAAGTATTACTAATCCTCATTTTGTGTGTGTGTGTGTAAGAACACAGAACAGAGATCTTCCACCTTAAAGTTTTAAGTACACACCACAACATAATTAACTATAGGCAGCACACTCACTGCACAGCAATCTTTTGATCTTTTTTATTTGCACAATTGAAACTTCACATTTATTGTATGAAAACTTCCCCCTACTCTCATTCTCTGGCAATCACCACTCTGCTTTCTACTTGTATGAACTTGACTATTTTAGATACTTCATGCGAGTAGAATCACACAGTATTTGTTCTTCTGATACTGGGTTTATCTCACCTAGCACAGTGTGCTGCAGGTTTATCCATTTGAGTGCACAGAGCAGAATTTACTTATTTTTTTAAAGACTGAATAATAATCCCTTGTATGTTAATGCCACATTTTCTTTAACCATTCATTTATCTATATGCACTTAGCATGGTTCCATGTCTTGGCTACTGTGAATAATGCTACAATGAATATAAGAGTTAAGATATTTCTTTGAGACTCTGATTTCAATTATCCTGGATTCAATTATCTCCCCCTTAAAAGAGGATGATGAATCAGATGGTAGTTGAAAATTTTTGAGGACTCTGCAATGTTTCTCATGTTGGCTGTATCATTTTACATTCCCACCAAGAGTGTACAAGAGTCTCAGTTTGCTTCTGTACTGGCCAATTTTGTTACCTTTTGTTTCTTTTATTGATAATAACTATATTTGTGACTTGGATTCCATTTGCCATGATTGGTGATGATGTGGGCTTTTATCTGGGGGCCGTTTGTTTGCTACTTTTGGATAAATGCCTGTTTAAGCATAGACCTTTATGTGAATCTCTAGAATCACCACAGGAGTTGCCAAGAAGAAGAACGTAGTTTAGGTGAGTTCATTTTTCCCTGTCTATGGTCTACTACAAAGTATGATTTTAATCATGATTTGCAAAGAAGTCAAACAGTATCCTTCAAGATGAGTCAGTAGAGGGAGCTAGTGAACTGAATTGGAGAAAGCATAAAATTATTCTTAGATCTTCACCCAGGGCACAAAAAGAATGATTATGGAAGCAGTAGTAGTATGATAGTGGCCACCATTTTTATTTTCCACTAAATGCTTAGAAGCTGACACAGCAGACTATCTTAGGTTTGTGCTTAGGGACGTTTTGTGAACAGTTTCTGAAGCAGGAGTCTTCAGTCCCACCTCCTCCTGATCTAACTGTGCTTTGTGCACTCAGAGCACAGTGATGCCCTCCTCAGAGTCCCAAGAGTGGCAGCACTGTTCAGAGTGTAAGAGAGTCTCCTGTGATACTCAAAGCAGACTTTCAGCTGTGAAATTCTGTAATTCAGAAATAAGTCACATAAACTAAGGTCCAATGGCCTAAGATAAACATTCCCATTTCCAAAGGGAGGGAAGGGGGATAGACACAGGTTGGACCAAAGCAAGAACAAGCATTATCTCTTGTAGCTCCATGTATAGTATCTGGACATGAGTATTGAGATATGAGTTACAAAGGGCTTTGAAAAGTGGCCCTACTCTGTGTCCCTGCCAGTGGTAGCCCACACAGTGTCTCCCTACCCGCCTTTGAAACAGGTCCCCTATGTAGTTCAGAGGAATCTTGAACTGACTATGTGGCCCAGGCTGGCCTCAGACTTGTGGCCATCTCCTGCCTCAGTCTTTGGAGTGCTAGGGTTACAGGCACATGCCGCCATTCTCAGCAATGGCCTCTTTTGTTGGCTGGCTCACTAGGCAGTACCTGTAGTTTTCCTTGGCAAACATTCTACATTCTGGGTTTCACTTCTGCAACTTCACTGACTGCTGTCTTTGGAGCTTCTAGCAGGAACTAGAGCTTGTCACACATTGCCTTCCTCTAAGGCCTTCCTTTGACTTCTGAGTAGAAGCCTTTGTGACCCCATAATTTACGCATGTATGAAGAGAGGACAATGGAGTTAGGAATATATGTGAATTTGATATTATATAATTGTATATTCTAATCTGAATATGAGGGAAATCAGAAAACGTGGGGAGGTAAGACAGTGAAAATGTGGGGAGGCAACTTTGTTCTTCATATGCTTCCACCAGGACGTTTCTGGAGCCAGCTCCCAATGGACTGAAACTATGAGCCAAACTGTGGGGAGCTAAGACAGTTTGGATTGGAAGTCCCAACATTTGAAAGAATATTATATTAGAAGGAGTTATCAGGTGAACCTTTTTTTTTTTTTGGTTGTACCAGGGATTGAACTTAGGCCCTTGTGTTTCCAAGGTAGGCACAGTACCACTTGAGCTAAATCTGTAGCCCTATATCAGAAGGAGTTATCTGGATAAATATCATCCTCACAGGTGAAAAATAGAATGCTTGTAACTTAGATTGTGGAGGGTTGCAATTGCTGAGAATGACAAAATTGAGATTTGTACTTCTAATAGCAACTAGTGTTAAATAGCTATTTAAATTTAAATTATAGTAATTAACATTTGTAAAATTAAAAATTCATTTCCTTACTGCCACTAGCCACTTTTCAGGTGCCACATGTTCCTAATAACTGTCACATCAGAGAG
Source organism: Thryonomys swinderianus (assembly GCA_004025085.1). Lineage (NCBI taxonomy): Eukaryota > Metazoa > Chordata > Mammalia > Rodentia > Thryonomyidae > Thryonomys > Thryonomys swinderianus. The sequence continues at coordinate 8,324 of PVIC010057539.1, forward strand.
TAAAGATTAAATATTTTCAGGATGCCAGGAAGTCCTCTTTGATAGCAATGGTGTAGAATATGAACAGAGAAGGGGGAGCTGACACGAGGTGGAGGATGGTTGTCAGAGGTGACTGGTTATTCCTGGGTTGGAAGATTGGAACTGGCTCTCAACTCAGTCCTGACTGTTCCAGGCTGCTTGTTACAGAGGTTGTAGGTCAGGGTTCTATGCCATAGACACTCTGCCATTGTTTATTGCTGTATTCATTCTCCAAGTATAGTAGACACGATGTGGTTGAGGCATCAGCTGTGCTCTTGTGGTTGCTGCTGTGGCCTCAGGAGTTTGCCTTTCCCTGGCTCACCTGGGGCACTGAACTTCTCCCCGAGAGCTTCCTGAGGAATCAAGTTTCAGCTCTGCATCAATGGAGACTTTCCAGGAGGAGTCTAGATTGCGTTCAGTGGGGTAGGTTTTCATCACGAGTTTCTGTGCTGCCTATGAAATGAAATAAGCCAGGAGAGACTTTGGTGAGCGACATAACAGTGGGCCTCTAGCAGAGCAAAAAAAAGTGGAGGAGAAGGGATCTGTCTGTACCTGTATGTACGCCCAGAGCTCTCCCTAACCTGACTGCAGTTTCTTATCTTTCTCTGTGTCCTATCCCTGAACCTCTCTGTGAGGCAAGGTTTGTCATCCAAATCCATCAGCAAGGTGATGTGAAGGCAAAGCCTCCCCTGGCTGGGATCACATCTTCATCAGAGCTAACTGAGGTAGATGATTCACTGGTCAAAAACAGCTCGTGTCATGTTTGCTTTGCTCTTTTTTTTTTTTTAATTTATTTTTTTTCTCTGTGCTTTTTCTCAATCAAAAGCTTATTGGCTGTGTTATTTCTCTAATGAATTCCAATTGAACTTGTTCAACTATGAGCCCTGTTTGCCTGTTAATGTGGTATTGTCAAGGAAGACTAGAGCAGTATGTCCTTGATTCAGTGGGTTAGATTGATCTGGGTACTCACTGTGCCAGTTGGGCACCAGTTTTCTTGTAGAGTGTAGCTAGGGGATAAAGAGTCCCAGGGCCTTCCTTTGGAAACTCTTCAATTAATTTATTAATTCCATCATCCTTCTGTGGGCTTCGTACATAGACCCCATCTTCTTTTTCTTCCTCAGCCCACGAAAAGTTCACTCAAAACAATAAATATCTAGGTTTCTTTCATCCTTTTTAGTCACCTAGTAGTGTGCACAATTTCAGTGCAAATCAGTGTTTTGTGAGGATTTGAAAATAGTTTTCAGGGCCAGAGGGTTAGCTCAGTGGTTCCGGCGCCTGCCTCACAAGCACAAGGTCCTGAGTTCGATCCCTGGTAACCACATACAATGCTGGGCGTGGAGACTCACCAGTTATCAATACCACATACCACAGTGCTGGGCGTGGTGGCTCATGCCTGTAATCCCAGCACTCGTGAGGCAGAGACAGGAGGATTGCTGAGTTCAGGGCTTGCCTGGGCTACATAGTGAGCTCAGAGTCAGCCTGAACTACAAAGTGAGACCCTGTCTCAAAAAAAAAAAAAAGAAAATAGTTTTCATGGGAAGAGGTCAGCAGGTGGTATAGGACAGCTGTCTTCCTCAAATGCACCTGGACTATGCCAGTCCCTTCAGACACAGGGAAGCTGGGAAAAAAGACTGGGTTGTTTTTCTCTCTCTGCACTTGGTTTATGACTATGGAGGCAATATTTCTATAATAGAGGAGCTAGAGCCTTGTAGTCCATCCTGTGCATTTGAAAAGCCATACAGAAGAGCATTTCCCTCTAGCAAAATGAGGAAATAGCTAAAATCAGAAACTGTATAGCTAAAGAGTTTAAGGGCATTTCCCAAGGAGGTGGGGATTCTTACACAATCTGGATTTTGGTGACCTTGTCCTGCTATGCTGAATAAGCTAGCCTCCCTGGCCCCTTGGAGGTTCTGCTTCACCGAGTCTGAGAATGATTACTTTCTTCCAGTTCTAAATTCCAAATTCCACCCCTCTAGAATTTAAAGAATGCTCTTTCTCTGAGCTTCGCGGGGGATCTGAGGCCTGTTTGTCTGACACCTTGTTCCTTTTCACCCTTTTTGACGGCTTTCTCCATGGCACACTGCAGCTTCACGTGGCTGTGACTTGTTGGCATAGTTGGTAGGACGGGTAGCCAAGGCGGTGGAGCACTGGAGGGTGCAGGGAGCAAGAACACATTTCCTAGTGCTTGTGCTTTTAGGCAGTGGCCTATAGCTCCTGTCTTCAAGTATAATACATGATTCTCTGCACTTGTGGCCAAGCTACCTATAGGGTAGATCTGCTAACCAAGAAGGTTCCCTCTACTAATAAGGG
>PVIC010057540.1:0-10618 GCA_004025085.1 Thryonomys swinderianus
TCTTTCTTTCTTTCTGTTTTATAGTGCACGCTGACCTTGAACTCACTATGTAGCCCAGGGTGGCCTTGAACTCACAGTGATCCTCCTGCCTTAGCCTTCCAATTGGTAGGATTTCATTGTGCACTAGTATACCAAGCATCATGAATTTCTTAAGATGTGGCTCCGTTGTGACCCATTCTTGAATGCATGCTGTTATGGTAATATTACTACAATCAAGATTCTAATTTACTTCTCCTGGGAGTTGCCCTCTTTGAAGTTAGGCATGGCTGTGTGACTTACTTTGGCTGAAGAGATGTGAGCAGAAGGGGTGTGTGGACAAAAAGATTTAAGCAAAGTTCCCCCATGCTGACTTCCCTGATTAGGATAATCACAGAAGCATGTGTTGAGGTGAAGGAGTGTGCCAAGCAATCAGAGTGGTGTGGAATGTCTAACCACCACATGGCACACAGCTGTGCTAGAGACTCTCTGGGACCCACAGCAGGCTTGCCATGTGTGAGGAAGAGAATTTTGTTGTGCTGAGCTACTGAGATTTGGGTGTCACTTAATATCACAGTATAACTTGGCCTATGCTGGTCAGTCAGATGTGCTGCTAGCAGTTACCAGATATTGCAGAACAGAGAGGAGATTACAACAGAGCTAGAGGAGTGGATGCCATGCTGCAGTCTTGGAATTACAGCCGGATGTTGCTATGGATTATATTGTGTGCCCCTCAAATTCATGTTAAGGACCTAACCCTCAATTTACATCTCTGGTCTGTTTTTTTTTTTTTTTTTTTATCCTGTCATCCCCAGGTGCTTTGTCCTTCAGACTGGTCTTCCCCAAGTCAATTCTTTTTTTTTTTTTTTCTGGTACCAGGGATCAAACTTGGAACCTTGTACTTGCAAGGCAGGTGCCAGAACCACTGAACCAAATCCCCAGCCCAATGACAGATTGGTTCTGAGGCCCATGGTCACTTGCTCACTGTAAGGCTGAGTTCGCCTATGTCTGGAAACCCCTTCCCTTTGCCTCTCTACTCCTCCTATCCTGGCCTCTGATGCTCCCCTGGGAATAGGACAGGGTGGGATTGCTGTAGCCTAGTGATCCACTACTCCACCACTCCCCTGTTGAAAAGAATGTGCCTGAGCATGGTCCTTTTTTTTTTTTTCTTTTTGGAGACAGGGTCTCTCTAATTCAGATTGGCCCTGAGCTCACTATGTACCCAGGTAGACTCAAATTTAACAATCCTCCTGTCTCTGTCTCCCAAGTGCTGGAATTACAGGCGTGAGCCACTACGCCCGGCACTGTGGTATGTGGTATTGATTGCTGGTGGGCATGAGTCACCACGCCCAGCATTGTACGTGGTAACCAGGATGGAACTCAGGACCTTGTGCTTGTGAGGCTGGCGCCAGAACCACTGAGCTAAATCTCTGCCCCCCCCAGGTTATTCTTATAAGGCAGATTTAGACTGTAATCCCAGCTTTGACACTTAGAAATGTACGGCCATGGAAGGTCACTCTGCCTTCATATTCCTCAGGCTACTTATACATAGAATGGTACTGATGGTATCTACCTCACAGAGTTGTCTTGAGGATGCATTAATAGCTTGGAGACTGGCTTATGTCAGCACCCCTAAACTAGTGGCTGTCTCTATTCCCTGGGACCACTTCTTCAGATGTGGCCCTGCTGTAACAGCTTCTGTTTTTTACTTAGAAGATAGCTCAAGGTGGTATCTGAAATGGTAGGCAGTACATTCTGGAGCCAAACTGCCAAATAGGATATCCGCTCTGACATTTTCCGGGTTGTCTAGCTTGGGCAATTTCCTTCGCTTTTGTACATCAGTCTTTTCACCTGCAACAGAGAAATGGTTGTGGTACTTAAAGCAGCTCTCAGTACTAGGAGTCACTTAGTACCATAGAGCCAGTATATGGACAAACTCTCAGGATCATCTGGGAAGCTCTTTTACCAGGGAGACGCCTGCTAATTCCTACACAGGGGCACTTGGAGTAAACAACCCATTAAGGAGTTCTGTTCTTTCGTGAGACTGTTATTTCCAAAAGTTTCTGTCTGTTTCTAAATTTCCCAGAGGCTAGAAGAAGGAGGTGACGTGGGGTGGGGGCTTGCCGAGAAACTGAACATGAAAAACATGATCAAAACCGTATGGAGCTGGCTCAGAGAAATATTCAACCATGCAACAGAGTCAGACCCAATTGTTTTAAGAACTGGATGTGTTCGTGTGTGTGTGTGTGTGTGTGTGTGTGTGTGTGAGAGAGAGAGAGAGAGAGAGAGAGAGAGAGAGAGCATGTGCACATACATGTGTGAATAATAGAAAAGGACAGGTTCACATCTATTTTTTGTTGATCAGATATGCGTTGGGGCTTACTGTGCCACCACTGTGCAGAGCAGTGCTGGCGATGGAGATGGATGAGGCTCAGCTTTTTTTGCCTGGGAGCGCTCTCAACTGGTGGCCAGGGCATTAGTTGTCCTAAAAGACTAGGAGCTTCCCGAAGAGGGATGTCAGACATGTTTAGGAAGATGTTAGCTGTAAGGATCATAGGGTTTCAGGGTAAGAGGTCACTCATCTGCAGACCTTAAACTGTAGCAAGGACAATATGCTGTGGACAACTGGAAAAGAATTTGGAAGGAAAAAGCAAGATGTCTGCAGAGGCAGGTGGCAAGGCCTCCATGTCTTAGTTTATCCTTGGGACAAAATATGCAATACCCACAACTTAAAGAAGGAGAGGTTTATTTTGACTCATGATTTCAGTCCATGACTGGCCAACTCCTAGGCAAGAATGGCATGATGGAAGGGTCTGGGCAGAAGAAAGCTGCTCATGTCATGGCGGCCAAAGAGCAGATAGAGAAAGGAGAAGCAGGGATGGGGTACAGCCTACTAGTTCATGTGCCCAGCGAACTACCTCTTCCTGCCAGGCTCCTATTCCTGTGGCACATTTAGCTGTAGTGGATCAGTGGATCCATCAGCGATAGTCAGTTCTACTACCTCCATGATCTGTTCACCTTCTACAAAGCCCCACCTCTGAACATAGGAGACTTTTAGGAGGAAACATTCTAGATTTAAACCATAGCATTCTGTGTTCTTGTTGTGGGGGACCAAAAGTGCATACTACCTGCCAGAAAGCTAGCAGCTTCATCACTGTCAGGATAGTAGGCAGAACTTATGATAAGTGCAGGTGAAACATTTGTCAGAGAATTATAGTGACACAGGAAGCACGTATTGATTGAATGGAGTCACAATGCTGAGATTGTGCAGGAGGGGCCACCTCAGATTGCTGGATTTGTGTTCTGGCAGTGAGTTATGGGGATAAGACCCCGTGTCCAGAAGGGGGTTGGTGTAGATGGGGGGTTAGAAATAGAGAACAGGAGAAAGCTAGAATAGAAGGTAATGGCTAGAGAAGGGTGAGGGTGGAGTTGTACGCCTGCTCTTGGTGGGGTTTCCACCCCCTCAGACTTCCTTCAGATTCTTCACTTCTGAAGCTTCCAAGGTCAAGCAGAGGGGTATTCAATGTAAGATATTCTACTAGCTTGTGGATTATTTTCTATCTTTCTAAGCCTCAGCTTTCCTTTGTTCCCAGAGGAAGGCCCCTGGGGACCCAAGAAGTGGGAAAGTTTCTGGATATGCCTGACTCTGAGGGAGCCTATGAAAATTGTGGGATTTAGTATGAGATCCAAGCATTGAAGGGCCAAGTCTCTAGTTGGATTCTCAAAAGTCAAGCCCCACCCTGTCATCTGACCTGAAGAACTGAGCCCTGAGGATGAAGAATGTTCAGTGAACTTTCCCAGGGCCACACAGTGATGGGGACAGAGGCAAGATTGTGTGATGTGGGGCCAGGCATGGAGTTCACTGTTTTTGATTCTCTCTTAAAAATCCCCATGGCAATGCCATGAAGACAGTGGGGACCATGTCTTGGTAATACCTCCCTCAAGGTTCCCACCCTCATTTCTACTCTGTCTCTGTGTTAGCCTGAGTGTCCAGGGAGAGGATCTGGGTCTGTTTCTGAGACAGACTGACTTCCTCTTCTTCTCACTGGTGCATGAGAGACTGGAGGGAACGTGCTCCCCTCACAAGTGTGTTCTTTACTGGTGGGGCACAGGACGCTCCATGGCTGGTTGGCTTGATGGATGGATTCATGGGTGCATGACTGGGGTGAGAGTAGGTGGGTGAGAGGATGGATGCATGTCTAATGTATGCAAGGACAGCTGGGTGGATGGATGCATGAAAGCATGAATAGATGGGTGATTTTCCCAGCCAGCAAAACCAAGATTTTCAGCTATAGCAGCTGTTCTTGAAAACTATCCCCACCTTTCCCAACTGTTCTGTCTGAGACCTGGGATACCTGAGGTCTCGAATACCTGCTGATGGGAGCAGAAAAGAGGAAGAGACTGCCATGCTTTTAGCCCAGTGAGGAGGGGCTGGCACAACCACCTATCCACTGTTTCCCTTCCAATGCTTGCCCAGGCCTGCTGGGGCCCAGATCTGCTACTGGCTGAAGTATATCTGTAGAGTGATGGCTTTCTTTCTGGCAGATGATTGGTCTGGCCTCTCAGCTGCTATCTGACCCCCGTGGCATAGAGTTGTCACTCCTGGCTGGACAGGCCCTTACAGGCCAAAGTCTGGAAACTTTCCCTGGCCTTCTGAAGCACCAGAGCTTACTCCTCACAGAGCAGCCAGCCATCCTCCGAGTCACAGACTCTTGTCCTCACACCTGAGACTCCTTCCTGAGTCTCCCTTGGTCCCTGTGCTGCCTCTGAGTCCTATAGCCCGTGTGTACTGCAGAGTAGACAGTGGAGCTCCTTCATGCTGAATCTGCTAAGCTTTCCTGGCTGCCACTTTTTCTGCCCCATGGGCCTCAGCCTCACTCCCACATCTGACCTCGGGCTCTATCAGTGTCCCTGAGCGATAAGACGGTGAGATTGCTCAGACAGAGCTGGACCTTGGTCAGACTGAGTAAGAGGAAGGCTGGTCCAGAGGTCAAACTCTATGGGCAGATGGGGCCTTCGGCCATGGCTGCAGATCCTTTTCTCACATATTCATGCATTCTCTAAACAAATATTTATTGAGTAACCTTGTACCAGGCAGCACATTGGAAACCAAAATAGACATAATCCCTGTCCAGGAAACACGGAGAAGCTAGCAAATACAGGCTAGTGTGATGAGTGTGGTGGGAGGAGGTAGGGGCAGCACGGGGAGGGAGTTGACCCCCAAACCCAGCCAGGGGTCAGGGAGGGCTTCCTAGAGGAAGAAACGCACAGACCGGGAAGTCAGGGCAGCAGAGGGCCGAGTGTAGCAGAGAGATGGTGTGGGGGTGAGCACTTCATCCTAGGTAGTAGTTCAGCCTTTGCTCTGCTCTTTGCCCCCCACTGATAAGTGATCCCTGAGAAATCTGGGTGCTTGTGCACCAGCCTTGGAGAGTAGAGACGGGGAGGTCTGAGTGACTTGGCTTCTTCAGGGAAATGATGCAAGTTGAGTGGGGCCAAATGTGGACTGTGATGCGGGGTGAGGAGGCGTGATGCGGGCTCTAAGTGTGGGGGGGGTGCTCCTGAGAGAATCAGGGTTTCAGGTGGAGAGTAATGAGGACACTGCTTGGATCTCAGGGTGAAATGGCACCAGACCTCAGCCGCTGTCCTATCTTCTCGCTCCCGATTCCTGTTCTCCCGGTAGAGAGCAAACAGACAGCAGGCAGACAGATCTGTGGGTGCGAAGTGACTTTATTGGAAGCGCTGCAGTCTAGATATGGAGGAGCTGTGCATGCGCCATACTCTCCTGCTCACACACTCACATTCACAGTCGCAGCGACACTCCAGGCCCTGTGCTGTCTGGGTCAGGTCTGGTACAGAACAGTTGGAGGCCTGGCCCTCCCTCTGGTCCTTGGTTCCCCAGACCGCAGCGATTCACAGCCTTTCTGTGAGACTCCAGGCTCCCTCTGGAGCAGCTGTCAGGGGCTAGCTGCTGTGGCGCTTGCCCTGGGAAGGAAAGAGAGGCAAGGTCATGGGAGAGACTCCTAGAGGGGCGTGGGGGTGCGGACAGGGCTGGGAAGATGGGGCTTGCCTTGGCAAAGGACTTCTTCAGTCTCCGGATGATGCGTTCTACCCAGAGCTGGTCGGGGGGTGCACAGAGCTGGTGGCCCCTCAGTGTAGTGAACCTGAGTGAGAGCCAGACCCAGAGAGAATGGGACCCCAGAACCCAGCCTCCTGGGAGGTTCTAGTATGAGGGGCGGATGCTGGGGATCGCGCCTGCCTCTGTTCCAGTGGCTTCCTCTAGGGTGGAGGCACAGGGGCTATCACCAGGGGCTAGGAACTCCCTCTCGCAACTCACACAACAGCTGGCACCCTGCAGCCATCCTTGAGGAGAAGGTAGCGAAAGGCTTTCACGATGTTCCCAGGGATGGGTCGCTGGGTCACAGACAGGCAACAGTCTTCTGCGTCATTAGCACCACCCAGAGCAGGGGCTGGGATAGGGGAAAGCGGTAACGGGCCTAAGTGCCATTAAGGACACCTGAGTGAGTGGCATGGGGGACAGTTGGGCTCGATATTCAGCTGGTATACACCAAAAGAGCCCAGCTCATTGCTGAATATAATACTTCTAAGCTTGATAAAGAACCACTGCCTGAACCCCACAGTGCCTTTTTTCAGCTCTGATCTCCCCAACTCCTTTCCAAAGTCCACTCAGTTCCCCACCTTGCACTGAATAGAGCTGATGATAGTGCTCGGTGCCAGGACTACTGGCTGATGCCAAGGGTTTTATGAATCACTAAATAACTGGGCTCCTTGCACAGACCTGCGATCTCAACTGTGGCAGACTGAGGCAAGAGGATGGCTCCTGCCCAGCAATTTGAGACCAGCCTGGGCACCATAGGGAAACACTGTCTCACAAAAATTTAAAAAGGAAATAAATGAATCAATTACAGTACTAAATATTTTGACTACTTGTTCTAGTGCTTCCCATTCTCCTTACCTTAAATAAATATACTGTTCTCTCTCCTACCTGGGTAATGAAGGCAGTAGGAAATAAAGCCTGAAGAAAAAGGGACAGCCAGCCATAGGCCCCAGGATGTGCCCAGCATGGCACCATGTTGGAATTCTGGGCACAGGTACACCCACATGCACAGAAACATGCAGGTATGGGAATCCCAGGATTGAAACGTGCAGACCTGAATTTACAGTGCCTCTCGTGACTGCCATCAAGTGGTCAGAGACCCAGACGTTGCCCCCACCCACTGCCACCCTCTTGTGCCTCCCCTCAGCCTTACCCAGGGAGGTCCAGAGAAGCAGCAGACTCAGGGCCAACAGCGGGGCCACGCGGGGTGCCATGGAGGGCGGGCAGGGGCTGGCTCAGAGTGACTGTGTGAGCTGAGTGTCTGAGTGTGTGCCAGTCTGTGCGAGGTGCGAGGAGCGGTGAGGGGCACGCTGGACTCCTCTGAGAGAGGGAGCGTGTGAGCCTGTGAGAGGCTCTTGCTGCCTCCTTTTTTATAGCTCAGAGCTTTCACTTTCTCCAAAAAGTCCCTCCTGGGTCCTGTCAGGGGGATTCCCTTTTACCCTCCCTCTTTGTGTCAAAACCCAACTCTGCCGTTTACATGCCCCCCCCCCCCCCCAGCAGCTTCCCTCAGTCTTTGCTTTCTTTGGCCTCGGCCCTGAGAACTGCAGCAGTCTGTAGTCTGGCCAAAAAGCAGTGAGCTCCAGGGAGAGGGTTTGCACCCTCATTTCGTTACACATGAGCCATGGATGGGGGTTGGAAGCGGTGCTCAGCGCTGTGGGCCACAGGGAGGAGGCCGGTCTACCTGCTCAGCTCCATCCTGTCCTCACCTGTGTCCCTCTCCTTCCTGGTGAGACAGGTGGTGAGAAGGCTCCTTGGAGTCCTGAGAGCATCCATGGGAGCCTAGAGTGGCCTCCTGGTGTCATCAGTGTCTGCCCATCTGCCACATGGGAACCAGCCCTTCCCCTGAGGGCTGCTGCCCAGCACAGATGAAAAGGAAAGTTCCTTGGGAGGCTCAGGACCTCCTCCTACATCTCAGTGCTCCTGTCTCCTCAAGTGTACCACCTCTTTCCCTAGTCACCTTTTTTTTTTTGAGACGAGGTCTTGCTTTATAGTCTTCCTGGACTTTAACTCACTGTGTAGGCTAGGCTTGGGCTTGATCTTGCAGCAGTCTCCTGCCTCAGCCTCCCAAGTGCTGGGATCACAGGTGTGTACCCCACCTATTTTCCATTAAAACAAACTCAACACCTAGGTTAGAGGAATGGTGGGAGGGAGCCTAGCCTGGAATAGCCCTCTGCAAATTCTCTTTCTCTCAATCCTGAGAACCAAAAGGGGATTTCTGAGGAGAAGGGCTAGCCAGTCATATTGAAACAAATCCGCAAATTTCAAGGAATTGACAGGCTAGGGATGGGATAAAGTAATTTCCTAATGTTATAAGAATGTCCAGAAGAGAAGTCCTTTAAAAAAAGAATTAATTATGGGTGGGGGAGGGAGTGTTTCCCTCTTCCTTTCTGATTTCTCTTTCTCTCTTTTTTTTTTTCTGTGCTGGGAATTAAACCCAAGACCTTGTGCAAGCTAGGCAAATACTCTGCCACTGAGTTACATTCCCAGCCCTTTTAATTTTTTTAATTTTGAGGCAGGATCTTGCTAAGTTTGTTAGGTTTACCTCAAACTTTTTTTTTTTTTTTTTTTAGGCAGGGTCTTGCTTTGTAGTTCAGGCTGGCTTTGAGCTCACTATGTTACCCAGGCAAACCTCAAACTCAGCAATCCTCTTGCCTCTAACTCCTTAGTGCTTGGATTACAGGCGTGAGCCACCACACCCGGCACTGTGGTTTGTGGTACTGATTGCTGGTGGGTGAGAGTCGCCAGGCCTGTCACTGTGGTATGTGGTTACAAGGGATCAAGCCAGGGACCTTGTGCTTCCTAGGCAGGCGCTGGAACACTGAGCTAAACCTCCGGCGCTACCTCAAACTTTTTTTTTTTTGAGACAGGGTCTCACTTTGTAGTTCAGGCTGGCTCTGAGCTCACTATGTAGCCCAGGCAAGCCTCGAACTCAGCAATCCTCCTGCCTCTGCCTCCGGAGTGCTGGGATGACGGCGTGAGCCACCACTCCCGGCTCAAACTTTTGATTTTTAAAACAATCTAATCAACCAAACAAACCAAGACCAACCAAAAAAAAAAACAACCAAAAACCACTTTGATCCTATTGCCTCAGCCTCCTGAGTAGCTGAGATGATAAGCATGGACCACAGTGAGCTGCGTGACAAAGTTTACACTTTTTGCTCTTACTCTAATGCCCGCAACTGCTGTTCTCATAGTACAGAGTACATACTGCACACTGTGCATTGAAATTCAAATACTAGCTGTGTGGCTAGGTGAGAGTTACTCAGACTCTCTGTCCTGGTGTCTTTCTCTGTACAAACAGAATGGTGATAGATCTTTGTTTTAGGACTGAATAAGGTTTACTAGTTTCATTCTGAATAGTTTTCTAGTTTAGAGGCTATCAGATGATAAGCACTAATATGGGTTAACCTTCTGTTTTTTTTTTTTTTTTTTTGAGACAGGGTCTCGCTTTGTAATTCAGGCTGGCCCTATGTAGCCCAGGTAAGCCTCAAACTCAGCAATCCTCCTGCCTCTGCCTTCAGAGTGCTGGGATTACAGGTTTAAGCCACTAAACCTGACATCTGTGGTATGTGGTACTGATTGCTGGTGGGTGTGGCCACCATGCCTGGTATTGTTGTATGTGGTTACTGGGGAATGAACTAGGGACCTTGCACTTGCTAGGCAGGCGCCAGAACCACTGAGCTAAATATCTGACCCTGGTTTGCTTTGTTTTTGGAGACAGTGTCTTGCTAATAGCTCATGGTGGTCTTGAATTCACTTTTATGTACACCAGGCTGGCCTTGAATTGGAGGTGATTCTCCTTCCTCGTCTCCCTAGTGCTGAGATTACAGGCTTTGCCACCACACCCAGTTTAACCATTATTATTGTTGTTGTTATTGTATCCTTTCGTTCAATTCTCTATTAATTCATTTATCCTTTCTTTCTTTCTTTCTTTCTTTCTTTCTTTCTTTCTTTCTTTCTTTCTTTCTTTCTTTCTTTCTTTCTTTCTTTCTTTCTTTCTTTCTTTCTTTCTTTCTTTCTTTCTTTCTTTCTTTCTTTCTTTCTTTCTTTCTTTCTTTCTTTCTTTCTTTCTTTCTTTCTTTCTTTCTTGTTTTGACAGAGTCTCACTCTGTAGTTCAGACTGCCCTTCAACTCACCATGTACCCCAGGCTGGCTTCACATTCACAGTGATCCTCCCTGCCTCAGCCTCCTGCATACTAGGATTATGGTATGCATCACCATACCCAGGCCAATCATTCATCTTTCCATTAATCTACCCATCCTTTAGCTATTATGATTCTGTTTCTGTTCAGCATCCAAGAAGTCCTCCAAAGTGGAGATGTAGAAGCTTGATTTACTATACTCATGGTAGCTTACTTAGGTCACAGAAAAATAATTTTTAAGTTCATCAATAAGAGACATAAAGAGATTTATTAAGTATGACATTAAAAATGTACACTCACAGAAGAGTATAGGGCTTCATTAGGGAGAGAGGTGCCTATGATCAGAAGTTGGGGTTTTTATGGGAAATTGGGGGTGTTCCTAAAA
>PVIC010057541.1:0-10628 GCA_004025085.1 Thryonomys swinderianus
TCCTTTTTAGAAATATCTGATGGACTTTTATGTATTTGGTAAACATTTATGAAAGATAGAATACTTTAACTTAAATCCTGTCACTTGGAGGAAAAACCTATAAAGGCAAGTGCATAAAATAGAAATATATATTATGTAGTATAAATTGTTTGAAGTTTTAATGTAAAAATCAATTTTCAAAGTAAAAATCAAAGTAATAATTAACTTCAAGCCTTTACCATTTGATAAAACTTATCATAAAAAGATTGTTCTATATCTCTGTTGTTCAGCAATTATCTACTAAACATATATGATATTTTAGAGAAACTCAACAACTAAATTTTCAATTGCACTTATTAACTGGTTTAAGTTGAACTTTAAATGGGCACATGATCATTGTAGCTGATATAGAACAGTTATGAATGTATACATATGCATATAAGTTATATATAAATATTTATATATATACATATATAAGTATATAACAGTTATATATATATGTTTTATATATAACAATAGTTTTAAGAAACTACACAATATAAGAAATATGAATTAATAAAGATGGCTTCCTACTGGCTTACTTATGACTGATACTGCCAAAGAACTATGATCCTCATTGCCTGGTTCATATTTCTCAAAAATCTTTTTTTAACATGACATTCCTGATATGAGTTATAAATTAACAGAATACTACCTAAAGCAATTTTTCAGTTCTACCAAAATGACTTTTAAAATGAAATGTTGATTGCAATGCAAGTAAGGTACTGATACTGAATCTTGAAAATGTGGAAAAACTATCTAAAAGGTTATGACTCTGGCTCAAAAGAGGAAATTCATTTTTATGTTGGGAAAATAAACAGGAAAAATAATTGTTTTTAGAGTGTAAAAGTAGAAGTTACATTTATTTTTTTTTCCATTTTGAGGGAAATGTATGAAAATGTACTAGATTACTATAAGGAAATAAAATTGTTGGAGTGAAAGAAAACTTACTAACCACATGTACATTTCAGCATGAGAAAGTATACCTACTTGTGCATATGTATTAGGGTTCCACAAAGCTCACATTCAAATGAGTATCTAAAAATATTTATCTATCAAGGTCTTAAACTAAAACTTCACATTTTAGGAAGGTTTTATGCAGCTCAAGCTTCATGTAGGTAACTAGACTATCCAAAAATTGTCAGATATCTGAATGAAGTAGAAACACATCGAGCTAAATTCATCTTGAAGTGAGGAATACAACGATTTAAATTCATTACAAAATATGTTAGACATCCCAGGAGGATGAAGAAAAAGAGAAAGTAAATTACCCAAAAGGCAGAACAAAATACTACACACCAAAGTAAATAAACACTACAAGAAATATTAACAAATGCCCCTGGAAAAACTGGGCTTTTACCTGCCAAAAGCTAAAGCTAGATCTACCTCTTTCACCATGTACTAAACTAAAATCACAGTGGATTTGAGACTTAAACATTAAAACAGAAACAATAAACCCGATGCAAAACAGGTGAGGTAAAAATCTTGGCTTAAGCAGAGACTTTATGAACAAAACCTCCATAGCAAAGAACTAGCGGAAAGAATCAACAAATGAGATCTCATCTTAAAAAAAAGCTTCTGAACAGCAAAAGAAACCACTGGCACCTCTAAAAGACAACCAACAATATGGGAAAAAATCCTTTCTAGCTGTTTGTCAGACAAAGGGCTACTATCTAAAATATATGAAGAACTTAAACAAATCAGTCCCTCCTAGTTTAAAGACCCAATTAAAAAATGGGTAGATGAAATTGACACTTCTCAGGGGGGAGAAGTCAAAAGAGCCAAAATCATATGAAGAAATGTTCAGCATCACTGGTCATTTGAGAGATGCAGATGAAAACATCACTGAGCCCAATCTTGGAAACAACTCAGATGCCCATCAACTGGAGACTTGATAAAGAAGGTGTTTTTTGTTTGTTTGTTTCGTTTTGTTTTTATAAAATGGAGTATTACTCTGCCATAAGAAATGACAAGTTTTGTTCATTTATGTGAAATGGATACACCTGAGGACACACTCATAAGTGAAATAAACAGATCCCAAATGCATAAATACCATAACTTTTCTCCAGTATGAGAACCTGTAGATGTAAATAAATTCTAGGATGTATGATAGATTTTGTAAAATAGGAAATATTCAAAGGGAATGTGGTGGGGAAACAAAATGAGGGGAAAGAATAAATATAATTTGCAAAGGGAAATAGCATGTCCTTAAGGGGTGGAGGTGTGGGTGGATAGAGATATGGGTAAAAATGAGAATTAACTTCTGTCATATACTGGTAAAAATTCCCCAATGTTGAGTGTGATCGTGAACTGTATATGAAATGTACCAATAAAGAATTCAATTAAAAAAGAAATATTGAAATTTGAAAAATGTCAATATTACTCATCAAAATTAAAGTTTTTATTAAAAGAAAATCTATGCTGTTTCTGCATGCTGAAAGACATAAAATTCTAATAAGTAAAACTAAATATGCATAGTGATAACTTTTATGGATTAGAAGAGTGTTCTCCAAGATGTTAATCCTTTACTATTTTTAGATTCAATTCAATCTCAATGTTCCAACAAGTTTTACCCTTGGTCAATATTAATAATCTAATAATATTTTAAGTCTCATAGAAGAATAAGAATTTAGAATATTAAGACCATTTTGAAAAAGAAATGTTGAGGAACTCTCACATCTCAATTTCTATACTTATTCTAAAGTTACAGTATGTAGAAAATTGTTCTATTAATAAAGAGATCAGTGGTGTGGAATACAGAATGTTCACTTTTTTATATAAATTGAAAAAGAAATGCACTAGAGAACTGATTTTATTTTCAACAAATGAAGTGGGATCAATTGGTTGCCAATATGCCAAAATAATAAATTGTGACATGCTTCATGTTTTACACCAAAATTAATTCAATATGTGTTTTAGATCTTAATGTAAAGCATAACATTTAAAAAAACTTCAAAGATCACATAGAGGAATATATATATATATATATATATATATATATATATATATATATATATATATATATGTGACACATATTCTGAGAAAACAGGCTGAACATTATAAATATTTAAATTCTACTTCTTTTGTTTCCAATACTAGAGATGAAGCTCAGGACCCTGGTCCTAAAATTTTACTCCTTTTTGAATCTTCCCTCTTAAAATCCACTGAAGGCATAGAAAAGAGAACAGTTAGGGAAATATTTCCAAGACACATCCCTGACAAAACCTTTTGTCTAGGAGATAGATAAAAATCTGAAAAGTGAGCAGCACCAACAAAATCTTAGCAAAACATCTGACTAGGCACTTGATCTACAAATACATGTCAGAACTTTGAGTTTTGTGAGACCCTTTTGAGATCCTGAAATAACTAGCAGAGCTCTGCTAACCAGTATGTGGCAACCATTAAGCTCAGTGTCTCCTTGGGTTACTGCCACTCCAGATTTTCTTACAAACAGCATTTCTAATCACTGGGGAAATTATGTATGGATTAGACAGTATTCATAGGCCAACAATAAAAAAAGAAAATAGAAGCAGGATACTTCAAAGCAAAACACATTGGTTTACATATTTTAATATGCAAAATGAAACAAGGAATTTGAAAAGATAGGACGTAATTTTTAAACTCAATCGAAATGAAGAAAATGTTTGTAAGGGAGAAAAATGCAGAAGCATAAATTATTGACAAATTTGTCTACATAAAAGTCAATTTCATCCTCAGAAATACTTCAAGGAAAAAAGAGCTAAATTACAAATGAGAACTGATGTTAGCAAGAAACATAATAGAAAGATGGATAAAGTAACTAAAAGGAATTTGTATAAAAAGGCATACAAATACTTCAAAGACATTTTTAAAGTTCATTGTTTGTTATTCTCTAATGAGTGAGCATTAAAATTAACTTGATGTTCTACTTTCTAGATTGTCAATGTTTCAAAAATGTCAAATCATACAGTTTTGCAGGGACTTTTGGAAAAATAAGGTGAGTTCATTCGTCATCAATGGTGTTACCTCCTTGGAAAACATTTCAACGATTAAATAAATTTGTGAATAGAGGAACATTTTATCATTGAAACTTCACTTGCAGGAATCTACTCAGTAGAAAGTTTATCAGGTTACAATGGGATTTATCACTTCAACTGCCATGTAAGATCCTTAAGAATCCTACATTTTCTTTCCTAAGAAGAGATAAAATAGTCTTGCTTCGTAATTGTATTGAATATAGATTTGAATAGTGGATTAAAAAAACAAAAGAAAGAAGGAGAAAAATAATATAAAGGGAAAGAAGGAAGTAAAAGGGGGAGGGAGAAAAGGAGCCAGGGAAATAGAGAAATAGGTAGGACCGTCAAATAAAATAATCCAAGCAGAATATGTCAATATAATTTATCTCTCTCTCCTCTCTCCTCTCTCTCCCTCTCTCCCTCTCTCCTCTCTCCTCTCTCTCCTCTCTCTCCCTCTCTCTCTCTCTCTCTTTCCCTCTCCCTCTCCCCCCCCCCCCCTCTTTTTTTTTTTTTGAGACAGGATCTTGCTTTGTAGTTCAGACTGGCCCTGAGCTCACTATGTAGCCCAGGCAAGCCTTGAGTTCACATCAATCCTCCTGCCTCTGCCTCCCAAGTGCTGGTTCTACAAGCATGAGCCACCACACCCTGCTCAATATAGTATTTAAAAGCATGTCAAAATTACATATTCAGTTTAAAACTTCTTCTCTGGTCTACAGTATACTCAAAATATATGTTGAATATATATAATCTTCATTAAAATAATAATCATTAAAGTTGTAATAAATAGGCATTTAAGTACAGTACTGCATGCTCCTATTTGTTTTACATATGTTTTTGAAAAGTATAAATATCTGGTAATCAATTTGGAATATATCCATAATTCTTTATCCATTTTTCTGATGTTGTGAAATTTTTCTAGTTCTGCATTCATAAACAGTAGTCAGGTAGTAAAATTAATTGACCATATGATTTGTTTTATCAGAAACCCTCACATCTATGTAGCAGGTAATTTTGAATACCAGTGGAGACTCACCCAGGTCCCCAGGTGAGCACAGTGAATTTTCTTTTCGGCTGGCATTCTGCAAAATAATAGTGGCATCATGAAATTAGCTTTTATAAAAATTAAATGGTGATGGATGGATTTCAACCCACCAAGCAATTATTCTGTTCAATTTACAATGGTGAGAACAGAAGTAATTGATGTTTTAAAATATTTACTAAAGACAAATAATAGCACATTTTTTTATCAGCATCATGGTTCATAGGGAAGAAAATCACTACTCATTTCTGAAATATTGCCTGGGTGAGTTTGTTAAATACTAGTATATTTTATGTTGCTTGTGTCATACCTCAGTAAATTTTTATGTCTATAGCACAAGGCTATATTTCTTAATATCAAATCTAAAATCATTCTGATGTTTACAAGAATTATTTTTCTTCAAAAAGAAATAATCTCTTCTGTATTTAAGTGTTCCACATATAGCAAGTCATTTTATTGCATATGTTTTGTAGGGATGATAAAAGAAAAACTAGCTAATAAATGTAAGAATTAGCTTCTCCTTTCCTGAACACTAATCTCTTTGAATATTTTTATCAAAAGTGATACAATCATCAGAGATAAATATAAGTAAACTGTGTAATATATGATGAGTCTGTCTATTGTCAGCTCACAGTATAATTTTAGAGGGAAGAAATTTGTCAGAGTTAACTATGTTATAATTCTGTCAAATTTTTACCATAGACTTATTTCTTTTCTATTTTTTTTAAGGATGGAGCTTCTAGAAATGTTGATCTTGGTATTTTTTCTATTCAGTAAAATAATGCCACGCATATAGAGATATTAAATGTTAGAGCTTAAATCTATGATGTAATCTATATTTAAACTTCAAATCCTGAGGCATTTAAATGAAAAATGTAATTTTACATGTATGAATTATATTATTAAAGGCATGAACTATTTATTTTAATTACTTAATATATAACTTTATTAAAATTATATCAAATTATTACCTGTATTATTCATGTTTTTATAATGATCAATTTTCCTAATATATTCTCCAATATTTAAAAGAAGTGATAAGCTTCTTACACAGCATTTCTGACTGATAAAGCAATGATTTTATCTGCCTATGGAAAAAATGAAAAGATATTATGCTCTAGAGAAAAGGAAACTTGCAAAACTTTCTAATTAAGGACCAAAACTGTTACTTCTGAATTAAGCTAATTACATAATTATTATGTTATGTAATTATGTAATTAAATATTGTTCAAGTTATACAATTATACGTATTATGCTAATTACATAATTACATAATACTTTTAGTTACTTAAAAGCAAGTGTTTATTTCATGACCATTGAATCTGCTTATGTACAAGGATACAATTTGAGTCCTAAAATATATGAAAAAAATCTCTTAATTTTTGACTTTGAAAATCTCTTAATTTATAACTTATTTGGATTTTATGTACATATGACAACTGTCCTTGAAGATCCGTGTACATATACTCCGCCATGCTTTTTAACTCCTTTCAGTTCAGGTAGCAACATGTATATCTATCAGTGATTAACACACAGCAGCGGCATATGGGATTTGTAGAACAGTCAAGCCTCTTCAGTTGTCTCTTCTCATGCTCTGATGCCCTAAAACCACACGATTCAGGTGACACAGCAGCCAACTCCTGGGTAACTGAAGGAACAGATCTCCAATTTTCATTTCCACTGAGCTGTGTCACAAGTGAGGAAAACTTACTGAATTTTGAGAGATAAAACTACTGTTATTTTTTGTATATTACCGTTGCAGTACAGTCTAAGCTAACCTGTGTCATGTGAGCCAAATCAAAAACCAATAAACTTGCCCTACATTTTCTCTCAAGTTCCCTCATGCCTGTTTAATCTAATCATCTCAGGGAATATTTATATGGATCAAAGATTTAAAAACAACTCAGCACATATAAGCTTTTCCACTGGTGTTATTTCCAGATTTTTCTTTTTTTGGTCCTAAACTGTTGGGTTGTGGAATTGGAAATATAATATTATTTGTTTCTTATTTATTCTCTTGTAATTAGAAAAAAATGAAAGATTCAAATTTATATACAACACACTTTGAAATTAATAATCATTTAGAAGTTCATGGAAAATGAGACATTCAGGGCAGAAGTGTTCATGGAAAATGATAGATAATGTAGTCAATTACTTTACCCTGGGGAAAAGTTTTCCTGCCTCAGTCTCTGAACACTGTGTTGTTGTCTGCATTAGCTTGTGTTCCTCCACCTATAGAATTTATAAAGGTAACAGGCAAGGCTTTTTCTGAAATGTGGAAACAGAGTTGTTTCTACCAAGAGGGTTTTGGTATCATAAAATAAAAATCAAGAGATTTTCTAAGCGTGTTTTTACAGGAACATGCCTATTAAAAATATGAAAAATGAAGGTTTATCCATCAGTCATATCCCCAAGGGCTGAAATTGATTGGGAATATAGGGCCATGTCTACTTCCTGTTTCAAGAATACTGGGCAGTTGTGGTAATGGTAAAAATGAGGGTTGAGTAGGCTTGCCTGGGCACCATAGTGAGCTCAGGGCCAGCCTGAACTATAAAACGAGACCCTGTCTCAAAAGCCAAAAAAAAAAAAAAAATAGGGTTGAGTAAAGATGAATAGCAGAAAATAAAAGCCTAAAAGCCTAAAATTGTTATAGACATAAGAACCGTAATGATTATTTGTATTAAACAGTTTTAAAAGTAACATTATTTCTCCTTTTCTAACCTCTAACTTGAAATGTGATTGTGGTGTGTAATTTACAATTTAATTTTGAATTGTGATTTTTACACCACCTGAGGTGGCAAAGATATCATCCAGAGATATAAAACACAGTTATAATCAATGAAACTTAAATTTATTTCCTTTGGGAAAAAAGAAATGCTTACAAAGCATGCTGAGTTGTATGGCATATAATTACAATATGCATTTTTGGAACTATTTTACACTAATTGTGTTATAACAGATATTTCCCCCTGGGCACCTGGCTACATCTGCATGTACAGTGGAGTGCAGATGGTTCATCTATATAAGACACAAACAACTTTTTATCTTGAGGGCAAACAACAAATCCTCTGGGACAGTTGATTAGTTATGCAGTGTGATTGTGACAGGGCCAAGATTTCAGCCATAATATGTAATTCCGTGTATACCTAAGGAAAACCCTCGATGGAGATGGTGTTCATTGGAGCTCCGAACAGGTGTGTGCCATGTGTATCCGACCTTCTTCCCCCCAGTTTTCCAGGTCTCTCTATATGAAATTCAATAGATTCTATCAGATATTTGTAGTCTCTCAAGAACATTTTATTTTATGATGTTAGGAGCCTGTACCAGTTGTTGACACCAACTGGCACAATTATTAGTATAATAATTTATATTATTTAAATTTCATGAGTTATTCCATTTAAAATATTGATTTTCTCATTGATCACATACAAAGTAGTCTGAACACTTTGAAAAAATATGAGTGATATCCATGCCATAACTTAAAATATTTGCTTTCCTCAAGCAAATGTTTCAAATACAAAATTCAAAAAGTGAATCTGATATGATCAAAATGAATGCTTGATGCCCCTTGTGCAATAAGGATATTGAATGAGTGGCATGGGCAGTGCTTGCCTGTGAAAAGAATCACTTGTTACCACAGAAGAAAGTGATTCATCTGTCAAATACTCCACTTTTTCTAGAGTTAATGTGAATCACAATGATAGATAGAAACAAAGGACCTACAACATGCAGCATAATCATGTTGCCATAGAGCTTCAAAATTTTAGGACAAAAACAATCAAGAGTTAATAGTAGGGCAAAAATGTCTCAGAGCTGTTTGAATGATATTCACGGCAGTGAAAATATCTCAGTGGTTGCAGAGGTCTATTCTGTATGTGGCCCATGACTCAGAGAACATCTTTTGATCTATGACATCAGTTTCTTTTATTTGTATGAGTAGCACTATGGCAAAGTGTTGAAAATCTTCATATGCAAAGCTTTTAAAAACTAATAAATGTATTTTAGAAGTAAAATTTTATTACCATCATACTATGTTCTTGGAAAGTTTTTGCTCTTCTTAGTGCTTTGACCTTTCATTTTTAGATAATGTATATTATGTACCAATGCCTCGAACTTTCTTTTTCAAAAAGTGATAAAAACATTTCTTATGTCATGTTTTATTGATTTGCCTAGAACTTCCAGAGGAATATTAATACTTCCAAGAGCCAGGATAACACTGTCTTCAGAGTAAAAAATACTATTGAAATATAATTAAAATATACAATAGAGACATATTATTTACTTTTTAAACTCGCAGGTGAAACTCATAGTTTACAGGTCTGTTATAAGGATTGGAGAAGAAAACAAGAGTATCAATTATGAAAAACAAACCTATACTTTATTTTATGTATTCTAAATTTTATAAATATGCTATTACAAATAAACCTTTGAAAGCTCCTCCTCAAATTCTCATGATGGAAGTAAAAATAGTCATAAATCAAAATGAAATTAAATCATTTGCTTTTTATTCAGATTGACTGTGATCATTTAAATAAGAATTGTAAATTCTTCATTGATGCTGGAAAGAAAATATTGTATTTGATATTGTTATGGCTTATCTCCAGATGACACCCCAAAACCTCATGCTCACAAGTAGGGATTTGTTGAGATGATGGAATTGTGGGTATATGACATTTGATTAGCCCACTGAATGCTTTAGCATAGTGTAAGTGTGAATATAAGATTTCCTGAATAGGGAAGGCCCATCCTTGGTGGGATGGCACCAGCCAATAGGTTTACAGTGTGGACAGAATAAAAAGGAGAAGATGGTAAGGTGATGCTTCTTGCCTGTCACTTATGGGCTATTTCTCCTCTGTCATGCTACCTTGCCTTGAAGTCAGCCAACTATGGATTGAAACTACAAACTATGAGATGAATAAGTATATCTTCCTTTGGTTCCTGAATGTCAGAAATTTTTCTCCAGCAATGGGAAAGCAATTAAGTATGATATGATCATTGAAGATATAATTGAGAAAAAATGTCAAGCTTTTCATAGAATGCTTGTATATTTCACATTTAACCCTAGCTGGTAAATGCAGTTTATACAGTTCAGAGGTAATAGCATAAATGAGGCTGAAAATGTGAAGCATACAAAATTTCAAAATAAATTGCCATTCGATTGTACTTCTGCTAAGCCTTTACTCATCATTCGATATGAAGGTAAACGGTAGGTGTAACAGAACTCATATGTGAGGACCGGACCAAACTCATTGTTGGGTGAAGCAAAGCATCTCTTAGATTCATTTTAAGCTCTCCTGTCACATAATACTAGCATTACTACTGACATTTCTTTTCATTATGTTACTTCCAATTTATTTTTTTAATTGAATTCTTTATAGGTACAATTTATATACATCTCAAAATCACATATAACATTGGGAAATTTGTACCAGTATATGACACAAGTTAATTCTCATTTTTACCCATATCCCTACCCACTCCCCCCTCCTCCCCCCTTATACATGCTCTTTTATTTTCTTTCTGTATCATATTTATTCCTTCCCCTCATCACATTCCCACACCAAGTTTCCTATAGA
>PVIC010057542.1:0-10636 GCA_004025085.1 Thryonomys swinderianus
AAAAAAAAAAAAAAAAACTGTAAGTGGGGCCTGCCTCACCAGCACAAGGTTGTGAGTTAGATGCCAGTAACCACATACAAAGCTGGGCGTGGTGAGTCACGCCCACCAGCCATCAATACCACATACCACAGTGCTGGGTGGGTGTGGTGGCTCACACCTGTCATCCCAGCACTCTGGAGGCAGAGGCAGGAGGATTGCTGAGTTCAAGGCTTGCCTGGGCTACATAGTGAGCTCAGGGCCAGGCTGAGCTACAAAGCGAGACCCTGTCTCAAAAAAAAAAAAAACTAAGTTAAAATTTAAATTAAAAAAAAAAAACAGGGGAAAATATTATCAATCAGAATACAAGAGGAGCTCTGGAGGCACCTGGTGGCAGAAACACACTGCACACAGAAGGCCCTGGGCTGAATACCAACACCCAAGGAGAAATAACGAAAAACAAAAAATATAAATAAATAAAGGAAAAGAAAGGGAGGGAGGGTGAGGGAGGGATGGAGAAAAGAAGAGAGGAAAAAAAGGAAAAAAATTAATTCTTACACTGAAAGAGTCTCAGATGTTTAAAATTATGAATGAAAAGGCCCTGAACAAAAGTACCCATGCCAGGTGCACAGTAGCACACATCTGTAATCTCAGCACTCAGAAGGCTGAGGCAGGAGGACTGCCACAAGTTTAAAGTCCACGTGGGATACAGGGTGAACTACATAGTGAGACCCTAGTTCCAAAAAAAAAAAAAAAAAAAAGGTACTGAAAGACACCCTACTGCAAAACTTCAAAACACCAAAGACAAAGATTCTGAAACTTCACAGAAAGAACAGAGGAAAGAGAGATCATGTAAAAACAGTAAAGGGCGGGGGTGTAGCTCAGTGTCAGAAAGCTGGCTTGGCATGTGTGAGACACATCTGGTTAGAGTTCTATCCTTGGCACCAAAAAAAAAAAAAAGGAGGAGGACCAGAATCCCCATCATTCAAGGGTACGGATAAGACATAAACATTTCAAAAAGCGAATTCCTATGTTTCCAATTTCAAATCTCAAGAGGCTACTCCAACAAAATTAGGTAGAGGCCAAGACATTAAATCCAGGAATGAAGGGATCAGGGATCCAGCAGCACACACGTCCCAGAATGAAAACTAAGAAGACAGCAAGAAGGTAAGACTCAGAGAGAGAGAGAGAGAGAGAGAGAGAGAGATGTCCCCTGGGAAACATTTAACTGACAGGTTATTTCACCATGTGAAGGGCTATAAAGATGCACTTAGTTATAAGTAATAGAAAAACTGAGGAAAGATAGAGAAGTAGCAATTATGAACATTGGGAAAGACCAAACTACCCAGGGAAAAACAAAAGAAAAATACTATCACTGTCCATTCTGAGACTCAACAATAAAGAATATTTACATTATTATAGCAGTACATAACAATGACATAAACAGTAAATATAAATTTAGTCCAAAAAGCAAAAGATCAAGATAGGAAAGCAGATGGATTCTTAAGAGTACCTAACAAACCAAATATTTTCTCCTATATTAGAAGTCAACGGATAATATTTAAAACTGACATATCAAAAAATAGTAGGTCTGGCCAGAGGGTTAGCTCAGTGGTTCTGGCACCTGCCTCGCAAGCGCAAGGTCCTAAATCCAATCCCTGGTAACCACATAGAATGCTGGGCGTGGAGACTCACACCCACCAACAATCAACACCGCAAACCACAATGCCGGGTGTGGTGGCTCACGCCTGTAATCCCAGCACTCGGGAGGCAGAGACAGGAGGATTGCTGAGTTTGAGGCTTGCCTGGGCTACATAGTGAGCTCAGGGCCAGCCTGAACTACAAAGCGAGACCCTGTCTCAAAAAAAAAAAAAGTTTTGTCTGTTCATCCCATCAAATGAGCCAGGAACAACTGGTTTCACTACTAGACAGGTAGCAATTCAGAGTATTCTTGCCCGTACCAAGTTCTGATTACAAAGGCAAAATGACCTTAAGATGAATCAATTAATTAAATTCACCACGCATGGGGCACATCTGCAATCCCAGTATCCAAGAGGATCACTCCAAGTTCAAGACCAGCCTGAACTACATAGTAAGGCCCTGTCTCATAAAACCAAAAGAATTCCATTTCTCTACTAACCCTAAAAAGAAAGTATTCTTCATTCTAAACTGAGAATTTTCCCCTTAAGAAGGATAATGAAGAGGCACAGGTCTGGATACAGAAAACAAAACAACCACCCTCATAATGAACCTCTCTACCTAGCCTGAATAGAGAGAGCAGTGAAATTTTAATCAGATCTTCTAGCATAATTTCATGACCTAAAATACTGTGAAACAGCAATTATCTCAACGTTCCAGTGAATATGCACCCTAAACTCAACATGTTCTCTAAAATCAAAACCAGTCCCTGATTAGCTATAATAATCTTTAATATGGAAAAAGAAGAAAGGAACTTCAAAGCCAGGAAATGAGAAAAGAAGGATCTTACCTTGTTTAATTTTGAACAACATGATCTAGCATTAATGTAATCACATTCTAAATCAGACAATGTAATTATCTGATGGTCACGATAAGGAATTATATTTTTGTAACAATGTAAAGATTAAAGTTTTAAAAGGAAATCCCAGCTGCAAGGTAGAATTCAATTTGACTTGAAGCAGTTAAATATTTCCTAAGTGTGCTAATTAAGCAACTCAATTTTCCCTTGAAGATAAAAAAATGTGTAATCTTTTAAAAAAAAAAACCTCAATTTTCTCATTTATACTCCTTAAAAAATTTTCACAAAATAATTATTCCTTTTTTAGGATCAAATCTAATCTGACTCAATATTTAAGAGTTCTTCAAATGTAGAACAGTCACAATGAATGTACTCGTTATACACTGCAAAATGTATAGTAAAAAATTTTTTTAAATGTGCAACAGATGTAAGAAATGGAAAACAGGGCCTGAGATTTAGCTCAGTGGTTCCAGTGCTTGCCTCGCAAGCACAAGGCCCTGAGCTCGATCCCGGTAACCACATACAATGCGGGGTGTGGTGACTCATGCCCACCAGCAATCAATACCACATACCACAGTGCCGGGCTGATGGCTCACACCTGTAATCCCAGCACTCGGGAGGCAGAGGCAGGAGGACTGCTGAGTTCGAGGCTTGCCTGGGCTACATAGTGAGCTCAGGGCCAGCCTGAACTACAAAGCGAGACCCTGTCTCAAAAAAAAAAAAAAAAGAAATGGAAAACAAGGGCCAGGGATTTAAAGCAGTGGTCAAGTGTAAGGCCACGTGTTTTAAATATATACATTTTCCAAAAATAAACAATTAATATGTCTTACTAGCTTTTTGTAAAAGAACAGTTTATACTCAGCATTTTTCACAAACAGGCAAGAGTTTTACAGTCATCATGTTGAACAACATACGTCCTGAAATCACCTTTGACACCTTAATTTTGTCAAACCTGTTAATGGCTCCCTAAGGCTTACAGGATAAAAGTGAAAGCCCTTCCAGCTTCCGAGCATCCAAAAGTCTAATCTAATCTATTATTTTATCCTCATGGAAATCACTCATACTTCAGGTGTATTCATTAACCATCTTCTTCTACCACTGAAATGACCACACCTGTCTCAGCACCTTTGCTCTCACCTTCCCCTCTGTAGACTGCGTTCATCAAAGTTCAAGAAACTTCCTACATTACCAGTTTATATTGTCTACTCTGATCATTTCCAGGTCTTATCAAATATTAAATGCCATAACCTTAAGTTACAGTGATATTTCATCAAAACACATCCAGGGCCGGAGATTTAGTTCAGTGATTTTGGCGCCTGCCTTGCAAGCCCAAAGTCCTGAATTCGATCCCTGGTAATCACATATAATGCTGGGCGTGGAGACTCACACCCACCAACAATCAACACCGCATACCACAGTGCCGGATGCGGTGGCTCACGCCTGTCATCCCAGCACTCGGGAGGCAGAGACAGGAGGATTGCTGAGTTCGCAGCGGCTTGCCTGGGCACCATAGTGAGCTCAGGGCCAGCCTGAACTACAAAGCGAGACCCTGTCTCAATCAATCAATCAATAAAAATATAAATAAATAAATAAGACATCCTGTGGGGATGTAAAACGTACTCAATGGTAGACTACATCCATTAAACGTCGGGTTCCATCTCCAACATCACGAAACAAAAAACACATTCTGAAACTGTCTTAATGTTTAACAGCCCATCTAACATTTTCCAAAAAACTGCTGTAATGCAAACCTCCTTTAAATGATCAAATTTAAATTTCCAAACTGCACGTAGTGCAGTTTCATTTCTCTAAATGTATAATACAGCTCCAGCTCCTTGTATCACAAGAAGGGCATAGGTCATTACAACTCAGGCGAGAAAGAAAAGACAGCCAGGCAAGTAATGCTGCCTTCTCGGTAAGCTTCAGCTCCCCAAACGTAGCAAAATTCAGCGCATTCTCCTAAAAAACCTTCAAAGTAAACACTGCTGCTCCACCGAGATGAAGTGGGAATGCAGAGCGGTATGACTAGGCGTGTGTTCTGGGGCACGCACTGTACCGGTGCTTAATAAACGTTCTCACCGCTCAGATCTACAAAATAGACGTTTCCCATTCTAACGCTAAGAAAACCAAGCTTGCATAGGCGAAGTGATGTGCACAACTAATTGCTCAGCAAGGATTTCTAATTCCAAATTGTGTTCCTTGTCATTAGAACAGACTGCCTGTTCACGATGAAATATGAAGGCACACTAAAACCATATTCTGCACTATTAACCTAAAGTTAGCGCGCTGTGCCAAAAAGAAGTGTGATTGGATTAGAAAGGGTTAACTGCAACAGTCAAGGCAAGGGAACGAATGCAGAATTTTTCGCGCATTTTTCCTACAGCTAACTAGTTAAAGCCGAATTGCGCTTCCCAACACCGCACAACAAAGGCTAGATGCTCCCTCCAGAAGAGGGAAGTCACGCGGCGTCACCACGAAGGCGGCTCCAGAACCTCCGTTTACTCGTCTGCAAAGTACAACCGAATACTGCCGAACGGGCATCCCCGGAGTGCTCGGGAGGACCTCAAGTCACGACGCCACCTCCTGGGCTCGCTTCCGCAGAGCGCACGCTGGGACACAGGGACTAATCCCCGGCGGCTGCGCGGGTGGGGCCGCGGGAGCTCCGGACGGGCCAGGCCCCGCTCTCTCCCCAGCTCCGCGCGCCCCGCCCGGCGCGCCTCAGCCCAGCTCCCCGGTGCCCTCGCCGGCCGCCGGCCGCCTCACTCAAGGATACGAAGTACACGGAGAGGAAAATAAGCGCGCAGCAGTCCAGCAGAGAGAAGATGAACACCACCGCCTCCATCCTCCGCCGCCGCGGCCGCTCCCTCCACCACACTAGCCGGCCCGCCTGCCCACCCGCCCCACAGGCCCGCAGAGCGCCCCAAGGCATGCCAGGAATTGTAGTTCGTACAAGAACAGCAGTCGGACGCCGGGGCATGCTGGGAAATGTAGTCCGCCGGCACGAGAGTGTGCAAGATATGGGCAGGACTTCTGCAGCATCTGATGTCTCCAGATATAGTGACGGGTAGTTAGTGATGAGTATTTACCGCATGCCTTGGTTAGCTGGCTATTCAGGAGTTGTTCGTCGTGTGAGACGGTTCGGATCTTAGATCACGTCCCACATGTTAAACCGTAACAGAGAACGCGAGGAAGGCAGCGGATCCTTTAAAGGGCGGAGCTGGTGGAGGAAGTGAGGCCATTAGGGACGTGCCCCCGAAGGGGCGGTCCGCACTGATTCGCTCAGGCATGGGGCGGGGCCTCAGACCCTTTGAACCTTGGTCAGCGCCTCCGGTTTCCGGGCGCGCTGTGCCAGGGTTGAAGACCGGCACCGCGCTGTAGGCTGGGGCTTTCCCTAGCGCTTTTTCTCACCCGCCTGACTTGTTGGGTTCAAGAAGTGAGCGGTTTTCTTCCCGAAGCGCACATCCGGCCGTGCATACCGGGTCCGTGGTGATCTTCCTGCCTTCAGTTTTCCCACCACCGATCCGAACTTTAAGAACTTGAAAAGCTGCATCCTTTAACCTGACCATCTAGTCTTTCGCTCCCAGAGTTCCCTACAACACCCCTGCTGCAGGCTGCGAACTCACTGCACCTCGCACGTATCAAAACCACGAAGACGAACGGGACGCCGCTCTGGAAGTCGGGGGAGGCGCGGACCCTGAAGTAGCAGGTACCTAGGAGACAAGATGGCTGCAGAGGAGTAAGAGTCCTTCGAAGTAAAGACGTCGCGCTCACCTTCCAGGGCGTGCAGCCAGTGCACACGCGGCACCTGGAGCAAACTGAGGGGCGCCCAGGGAGCGTGGTGGGGCGGAGTCTGCAAGCCTGCCGCGTGCACCGCGGTGGGGAAAAGGGCAGGAGACTACGCCCAGGAGTGACTGGGCCTTGTGAGTACTTTGAAGGGGACGGGGAACCCCGAAGGCTGAGTGAGGCGGCTAGGCGGAGGACCCGAAACCGATGTGCATGCAGAAACTGTAAGAGAGCTGCGGGAAAGTGTGTAAGCGGAAACTGAAAGAGAGCTGCGGGGAAGTGTGCAAGCGGTGTCTGGAAAGGCACGGTGACTGGGGCTCGGTGTGACCCCGTCAGAAATAGAGCTGGGGGGGGGGGGGGGGGGGGGCGGAGGTTTAGCTCAGTGGTTCCGGCGCCTTCCTCGCAAGCGCAAGGTCCTGAGTTCGATCCCGGTAATCACATAGAATGCTGGGCACGGAGACTCACGCCCACCAGTCATCCTTACCGCATACCACAGTGCCGGGCGTGGTGGCTCACGCCTGTAATCCCAGCACTCGGGAGGCAGAGACAGGAGGATTGCTGAGTTCGAGGCTTGCCTGGGCTCCATAGTGAGCTCAGAGCCAGCCTGAACTACAAAGCGAGACCGTCTCAAAAAAAAAAAAAAAAAAGGGAAATTGAGCTGGGGGCGCTGAAGCAGAGGGTAAAGGTGAAAGGGACTTGAAAATTCAGACACAGGTAGGTCGAGGTCAAAGGGGTCATTCAAACTTCTGGCAAAAGAGTTAACTGTTCTTCAGTATCGGGAATGGAACTCAGGGCCTCCTGCTTGCCAGTCAAGGGTGCCACCACTTAACTACATCCTGGGCCTCAGTTAACTTATTTATGCATGACAAGCTACTGGAAAGTGTCAAACATTACAGTACTTTGATTTACTTCGTTAAATCCCTGGCTATGTGATGAAGTAAATAATGACTGAAAGGGGCAAATTTTTCAGCCTGGAGCTTACCTGTAGAATAGACTAAACTGGTAATGAATGTAAAGGCAAAACCAACTGGATTTGCCTGACACAGCTCAATTCTTAGATTCATTAAGGGTTCATAGGTTAAAGCTAGCAATACAAGCTACAGAGTATTACATTAGCTGTCACTGTGTATTGTATCTTGTCCACACAGCTATCTGAATACTAATTCCATTAACTGCTTTTCTTATTTGTCTAGCTAGGTACCTTAGGTTATGATAAAGATAACAGATTGTATTCATTTTGGGGGGTATCTATTACACTTAATATCCTGTTAGTAGCTGAGGCCTAGTAAATGATTGCTGAGTAAATAACTCAATCTGGAGAGATTTTATTAAAATTAGTTTAAATTTTATTAAAAACAGTTTATCTCACATTCTTCATGAAACAGTGACTATGCTACATTCCTTGCTGTTTCATCCTGAGAAAATTTAAAAGCTGACATCAAAAAATAGTAATTATTACATTTCCATTTCTAGTTATGGTAGCCTTTGTCCCTTATTCTACTTAAAAAACTTAAACCGTGGTTGCAGTGTCAAAACTGTGGGGAACACAAACTTTGGGAGAACAAAATGGCCATGATAAAAAAGCATGTTGGACAAGTACTCTACACCGACATACATGTTAGTCCCTCAAGAAAAATGCTGAAAGAACAATTCCAAAACATCATAGTCAAACTTTGAAAGTTATGAAAGTAGCAACAGAGAAGAGTTACACATACAAAGAATCCTCTCACCCTTTGCCCACACCAATAAGCAGTCCCCACCTTACAACATTATAAATAAACCTCTGGTTCACACTACTCTGCTAACTTCCTCATTCTCTCTGCTTGAGTGAAATCTTTGGCTTTGAGACAACTTCAAACCACTCCTGCCTTTCTCGTCAGAGTGAGGGCATGGGGTGATGCCACAGGAGACCTAGGTCCCCAGACACCTGCCTGATGCTACACAGCCACTCAGGAGGCTGAGGTGGGAGGATCACTTGAGACCAGCCTGAGGAACGTAGCTGTCCTCAGCTCAAAGAAACACACCATGAAAATATAAAACTAAAGAAAGCAAAAGTAAGAGAAATTAAGATGTCTTAACTACTTTTCTCTCATCGCTGTCACACCCAAATTAAAGGGGAAAAGCTTTTTTTAGCTCAGTCTATGGAAGTTTAAGTCCATAATTGCTTGTTCCAACACAGGGTGGCATGACAGAGGGGCACTGCAGAGAAGAAACAGATCATGGCACCTAGACAGTAGCAAAAGCAACAAGAGCCTTAGCAGGTTTCTTTTTGCCCTCTTTGTACTCTCTGTAGGCTGCTGGGATTAGGGCAGTGCCAAACCACTTAGAGGACTGATAAAGTCATTACATCCTTCATCCCAGCATCATGCACTCTAGATTCAACCATCTCTCAAGAAGCCCCTACGAAAACTGCATGAGGCTTTGGGGGACAGCTGGACACAATCCATTAAAAAAAGACCCTTTTAGGATAAAAGCTGAGATAGTTCCATACCACTCTACCTACCCTATAAGAAATGCTCTTAGAAGGTTCATGCCTATGATCCCAACAATCCAGAGGCTGAGGCAGGAGGATCGCAGTGAGTTAGAGGCTGGCCTGACCTACACAACAAAACCCTGTCTTAAAAAACCAAAAACAGGGGCCAGAGGGTTAGCTCAGTGGTTCCGGAGCCTGCCTCGCAAGCGCAAGGTCCTGAGTTCGATCCCTGGCAACCACATATGATGCTGGGCATGGAGGCTCACACCCACCAACAATCATTACTGCATACCACAATGCCAGACGTGGTGGCGTGAGCACTGGGGAGGCAGAGACAGGAGGATTGCTGAGTTCTAAACTTGCCTGGGCTACATAGTGAGCTCAGGGCCAGCCTAAACTACAAAGCGAGACCCTGTCTCAAAAAAACAAAACAACAAAAAAACAAAAACAGCTGGGCGTGGTGGCTCACACCTGTAATCCCAGCACTCGGGAGGCAGAGACAGGAGGATTGCTGAGTTCGAGGCTTGCCTAGGCTACATAGTGAGCTCAGAGCCAGCCCGAACTACAAAGTGAGACCCTATCTCAAAAACAAAAACAAGCCGGGCGTGGTGGCTCACGCCTGTCATCCCAGCACTCGGGAGGCAGAGACAGGAGGATGCTGAGTTCGAGGCTTGCCTGGGCTACATAGTGAGCTCAGGGCCAGCCTGAACTACAAAGCGAGACCCTGTCTCAAAAAGCAAAAACAAAACAAAAACAAAAGTCCTCAAGTGTCTTACAGTGTACAGTGAAAGGACGTCAGTTAGTAACCTAAAGCCCTATACAGAAATTAAATAGTTAAGTACATGGAGAATTATAACAGCTAATGTTGTTTATAGTTTGTGACTCCAAATTTCATTTTCAATGTAATTTAAGAAATGGTGCATTTTAAAAAAATCATTACAGGGCCATGAATGTAGCTCAGTGGTGCAACACCTGACCAGCAAGTGCAATGTTTTGAGTTTGATATCCAGTACAAAAAAAAATTTATTTCATGGCATTTTGGGGCACAAAATATATGAAAATGTAATTTTGTGACAACCACTAAAGAGATAAGGGACAGAAGTATAAAGGAACAGATTTTCTGTTATTAAAGGTGACATAAATGCAAATTTAGAGTGCTAAATATAGGATGTTTAATATTTACATTGAATTAGTTATTGAAATAGCTATTGAATATATAAAAAGGAAGTGAAAAGGAATTTAAACATTTCACCGCAAAAAAGTCATCTAAACACAAAATAAGACAGTTTGGAAAAATGGAGAGACAAAATGGGAGACACTGATTGTATAGTAAGCAAATGGCAAGCTATGCACCTGTAATCTCGGGGGTGTAATCAGAAGGCTGAAGCAGGGACCGAGATTTAGCTCAGTGGTTCCGGCGCCTGCCTCGCAAGCACAAGGTCCTGAGTTCGATCCCGGTAATGCTGGGCGTGGTGAACCCTGAACTACATACGTAGTAACAGAAGTCTCAAAATAAATCAAAGGTATATGGGGTATATTACAAGACAAACTATGTTCACAAATGAACCTCAATAAACTTAAAAAGATAGCTATCACAAACTATACTGTCCACCCATAGCAGGTTGAAGTTAGAAACCAGTAACAATATCCATAAACTTGTGAAAATTGAAACACACATTCAAACAACCATTGGGTAAAGAAGAAATTACAAGGGGAAAGACGGTAGGGAAATGAAACTAGAAATAGTGTAGTTGACCCACCGGGCTGGACTTCGCCGCCCAGGGTCTCACCTCCTTCCTGCCTCGGGAGCCACTGCGGGGAGCCAGCGCCCTCTGGGCTTTCATCCACGCGCCACTTACGGGACTAGAGAACCCACGCTGTTCTCCCCGACTCGGGCTAGGAAGCGT